>VURO01024242.1:10769-32125 GCA_015108175.1 Pelvicachromis taeniatus | reverse complement strand
ATAAAAGAAAAAAAATAAATATTTTTTTTTTATTTTTTAAAAAAAAGGGGGGGGGGGGGGGGGGGGAGCAGCTAATGTCCAAAGAAAAACTTTGAAAGACTTTCAGAAAGCCTGAATAACTATTGCTCAAGACTACTTTGGAAAATCAGAAGAAGGTCTGGTTCCTTGGAAGTAAATTTGAAAGAAATGAGAGCTGTATATTCTTATAATGATGAAATTTGAAAGTGCTTGAAAGTTAAAGTGCTTGTGCCTGTACCAGTTTGTGTTGCAGAAGTTATTTATGGTTGGGGAGCCTTTACTTGAGTCTGTGTATTTGGAGGAACCACAAGTAATCAAGCTGAGAGAGAAGATCCGTGATGTTCTCATACAAGCAACCATACCTCTCAGGGCTTATGCTGCTGAATATGAGACATACTTAGAGCTACACAATTTGGACATAAAAGATTACATTCTCACGTAAGTCTGTATTTGAAATGACATGTCCATTTTTCACAAGTGTGTGAGATGTGGGTCAGTTGGATATGTGGCCTAATTAGGATGTGTTCCTTATTGAATGAACTGATGCCTTTCTTGTTTCTTTGTTTCTGTCATGTCCCCATCATTTGGCTACCAGAACTTATAATGAAGAAATGCAATCCCAAGATCTGAAAAATGAGGTGCAGCTGCATCTCAAAGAAAAGGAAATAACGGAACAGTCCTTGCCATCCTCCCTAGTGATTGGTCCATTTTGTGTTCGTGTTGATGGGGTACGCAAGTCTCTCACAAAAAAAAGAAAGGGTTTAGCCACGGCACTACTAGACCACCTTGCTCTGAAGCTACGTATACATGTTGACCAGGTAAGGTATTTTCTTCTATTGAGAACATGAATAATAGTAACTTTAATTAAGGGTTATTTATTTATTCATTGATTTATTTTTAAAGACATCCTACATTAAATTCAGTTTGACATTTTTCTTGTTTTTCTCATAAAATTTCGGTCATTTTTTTTATGTGTAGGCATGTGAAGAATGTGAAATTATTCAGAGAAGACTACGTGAGAAATCCGTTAGCATCGAGGAACTGAGTGAAAAGAGGAAGTGGATGAAACAAATCCCAGAGCAGCTTAAGAGTTACAAGGTCGAATGGGTGAAGTGAGTGTTTCTGTAGTACAGATTGTATAAAGTATTACTTAATGAATCCATCCTTCTTTTTCTAATCTGCAAACAGGAAAGTCTTGCCAAGATATTGTCAGACTATGAGTTCTTAGAAGAATTTTTCTACTCTCTTCCAAACAATGATTTCAACAAAAAGTAAGTGTATCAGTTAAAAGGGAATTTGTTTTAGATACGTTGTAGAAGACTTTGTGGGATTTATAGTGACTTATCTGTGCAGGTGGACAGCCATTGCATGGCCACAAAAGATAATCAATCAGATGGAAGCATCAGCCATCCAGCACTTGGAGGATGAGGAGTACTTCCGCAAGATCCAGCTAACTGAGCAGAGCAACTTTGAGGAGCATTTAGACAATCTACAGGTCGACTCAATTGGCTATATTTTTGACTTTTTGCTGGAGGTTCCTTTCTGTTAAAAGCGAGTTTTTTATACCTAATGTCGCCAAAAGTATCCTCAAAGGGAGTCATCTGTTTGTTTTAGTTTTGTCTGTATTTTTGTAGGGTCTTTATCTTACAAAGTAAAGCACCCTGGGGCAACTGTTGTTTGTGAATTGGTGCTATGCAGCTAAAACTGATTTGAATTGGTTTTTGCTTTATTCAGCAGATGCTAAGAGCAGCACACGTGTCCACTATATGACAGAGATCCTAACTATACTGATGTTGCATGGTTCTAAATTGGTCACTCTGTGTTTCTAGATGATTGTCGCTGGGTTTTCGAGTCATGGAAGCATTGATCATGCCCATGAGATGGCCAACGAGGTCAGGCAGAGAAGCAAGCAACTTAAGGAGTGCCAGACTATGGCCCAGACTTTCAACAGCAGAGAACGCTTGTTTGGCATGACAATCACAAATGTAAGTGAAACAGAGTGGCTCAAAGGATTTTGTGTGATTAATTCAAAAACTAAAGAGTATTTATTTATTATGGGCGTTAATGTGTATTACAGTATGACAGTGTGCAGAAGCTTGTAAAAGACTTTGAGCCTTATAGAGATTTATGGACCACCACATCTGATTGGCTGAACTGGAGCAAAAGCTGGGTCAATGACCCACTGGCTTCCATTGATCCTGAGCAGCTTGAGCACAATGTCACTGAAGCCTACAAGATCATCCACAAATGTCTTAAAAAGTTTGTCGACATTCCTGGTAGGTGACAGGTGTATTACCATTTAAACTTAACAAAGTTATGTTTTCCATTTGAGAATGTGACTAGTATTGTTGTTTAATGGGCTGTTCTTGGTGTCTTACACAACCCTAGACTGCCAAGTGGTGGCAGATCTAATTTGCAGCAAGATTGAGGACTTCCAACCTTACATCCCTCTAATTCAGGGACTAAGGAACCCATCGATGAAACTCCGCCACTGGGAGATGGTTTCAGAACGCATTCAAATTGATGTCAAGCCTAAAGCCAACTTGACCTTGTCTGGCTGCCTGGAGCTTGGCCTACAGAACTACGTGGATGACATAGCTGAAGTGGCCGAGGTGGCTGGGAAAGAATACGCTATTGAACAGGTGCTGCTGAACAGGAATCCTAGTCTAAAGTGTTTTGTAATAGTGTTTGTAAAGATTTTAATGTTGTTGCTTCTTTTCATCCTCTGCCAAATGTAGTTCAGATAGGGGTGCTTCTGCTGTTTTAAAGCAGTAGGAACTCTACTCATTTTGACAATGTACACTGTCAGTGTGTGAATTTTTTTTTCTCGCTAAAATCGACGCTGCTTCCTCTTCTATTCCATACTTTTTTACCCAGGCCCTGGAAAAGATGGAAAACGAGTGGTCCAACGTAGTCATTGATGTTTTGCCCTACAAGAACACGGGAACCTACATTTTAACGAGCCCAGATGAAGCGTCTCAGTTGCTCGATGACCACATTGTCATGACACAGAGCATGTCCTTCTCACCCTTCAAGAAAACCTTTGAGACACGAATCAACACCTGGGAGAGCAAGCTCAGAATGACTCGGGTACGCAACACAGACACCTATGAGCTGCGGAAGTCTTGTGATTTCTGACATTGTTGTGTAGTTTCTCATGTTGTGCTGCTGCCCTCTATTGGTGTATACAGGATGTACTGGAGGAGTGGCTGATGTGCCAGCAATTGTGGCTGTACCTAGAAGCCATATTCAGTTCTGATGACATCAATCAGCAGCTGCCTACACAAGGAAAAATGTTCCAGCAAATAGAGGAAAACTGGAGGGGTGTTATGAAAAAAGCCTTTAATAATCGAAAGGTCAGAGAGAGAGAGGCTAAGAGTTCTGTGTGGAACTAGAGAATACTGGTGGTTCACGAGTTTGTTGTGGACTATATATGATTGTTTTTGTGAATGTTTCTAGGTGATCGATCTGTTTCCAGATGCTCGTCTACTAGCAAAACTTAAGGAATGCAACAGACTTTTGGAACAGGTGCAGAAGGGTCTCAGTGAGTACTTGGAAACAAAGCGAAGTTTATTCCCCAGGTAAGACGCAGAGAAAGTGGGTCAGTGTTAAAAAGATGATTTTTCAATCTTTACATTTTATGTGAAGTGCTTCTTTAAAGCACCTTTTTCCACATGCAGTCCCAAACAGTGAGAAACCCCCCAAACTGCCTTTTCCTGTTATAAATGAGCAGAGTTGAGATTTTGAGACTAGGTAACAAAGTAACTGTGTTTAATGCACCACAAATATTTGCTTGTAGGTTTTACTTCCTGTCAGATGATGAGCTTCTGGAGATTCTGTCCCAAACCAAAGATCCCACTGCTGTTCAGCCACACCTGCGTAAATGCTTTGAGAACGTCGCAAAGGTTTGCTTTGGCTCACTATTACATGTTAAGAAAAGACAACATGTGCAAAACATGGCTAAGACTTCTGTCGTTTCTTAGCTTCAGTTTCAGTCAGACCTGCAGATCACACACATGTACTCTGGAGAAGGGGAGCAGGTGAAACTGTTCTTACCAGTTTCTCCGACTGGTAATGTGGAGGACTGGCTAAGGAATGTGGAGAAGTCTATGAAAGCTACTTTAAGAGATAACATTGACCGGTCACTCAAAGACTACCCTGAGGTACATGAACCTGACTTTTATTGTTTTTCACATGTAATCGGTATTTCAATAAGATGCTATGTGATTTCTTTTCTCAGCAACCACGTGTAGAGTGGGTGTTATCATGGCCTGGTCAAGTAGTGATAGCAGGCTGTCAGGTCTTCTGGACAACTGAGGTGTCAGAGGCTTTGGAGCAGGGAGATTTGGCCACCCGTCTTTGTCCTCAGCTACAGACACAGGTGCGGATGTGATATTAGACTGGCCAGTCAAAAATATAGCCATTTTATTGCTCTCATTTCACTGAACACTGTTCACACGAGAGTCTAACAACATTGTTAACATTCTTCCTTTTTTGCTGTGAAGTTGGGAGACTTGGTGGCGCTTGTACGAGGACAGCTCTCTAAGATGCAGCGAGCTGTGCTGTCTGCCCTTATTGTCATAGAAGTCCATGCTAAAGATGTATCAGCCAAAATGGTGGAGCAGGAGGTCTCAAGCATCAATGACTTTGAGTGGATCAGCCAACTTAGGTTTACTTCTTATTTTGCTATTGTTTTTACTTCTGAATTTTGGAGTCTCCTTTATGGTGTCAATGTGAAACTTTATGGGTGCAGAAAGATTGTTACTTTTATGTGATGCTGTTTGTAGATACTACTGGGCAAAAGGGGATTTGTACATCCGCGCAGTGAATGCAGAATTTCTGTATGGCTACGAGTACCTTGGTAACTCTGGGCGACTGGTCATTACTCCACTCACTGACAGGTAAAGGTTACTCTACCCTGTTTTTAGTTGAATGCCATTCACAAATTTGAACACTAATCTGGCTTTTTTAGATGCTACTTGACCCTGACAGGAGCTCTGCACCTGAAGTTTGGAGGGGCACCCGCAGGTCCAGCAGGCACAGGAAAGACAGAAACAACTAAAGACCTTGGAAAGGCTCTGGCCATCCAGACGGTAGTTTTCAACTGTTCTGATCAACTGGACTTCATTGCAATGGGCAAATTTCTCAAAGGGTTGGCTAGGTAATAGCTTGTTGGTATGACACAATGTTTTAGCTCTTACAAAATGTAGCATCGTACATTTGTGATTCCTTATCTGGCTCACACTTTCCAGCTCTGGCGCTTGGGCCTGCTTTGATGAGTTTAATCGTATTGATGTTGAGGTGTTGTCTGTGGTGGCGCAGCAGATCACCACTATACAAAAGGCCCAGCAGCAACGGGTGAGAAGTTGATTGCACTTTTTTACACTTTCACATCACTACCTACACCAGCTTAAAGTGATTTAAGTATCACTTAAATATGTATGCATGTATATAACCACATTTTTCACAAAAATCTAATTATGCATGTTATGTTTTTAGGCAGAGAGGTTTGTGTTTGAAGGGGCAGAGATCCCTCTTGTCCCCTCTTGCGCTGTATTCATCACAATGAATCCTGGTTATGCCGGCCGCACAGAACTGCCCGACAATCTCAAGGTTTGACATGATAACTTGAACCTAAGTAATTGTGTAATCGTAACACTGAGGATAAGCTGATGAGGTTCAAAAAATCTTCCACAGGCCCTGTTTCGTCCCGTGGCCATGATGGTCCCTAACTATGCGATGATAGCTGAGATCTCCCTATACTCATTTGGCTTCAGTAATGCCAAAGTTCTCTCCAATAAGATCACGACAACTTTCAAACTCTCCTCTGAACAGCTGAGCTCTCAGGTATGAACTCAGAGGACTCCTCATACCTCCTCATAAATGCTATAAATGGCAACACCAGTGTCATTTACAGCAGAAAACTGAAACTATTGTATTTTATACAAAATCTGAAACAGCTAACTTAAGACATTAAACTGTATGTAGAGTCATAACGATACGAAGAGTTGAACTTTTATGCACCGACCTTTGTGTTTTGTCCTGTGAAGGATCATTATGATTTTGGCATGAGAGCTGTGAAGACTGTGATCTCAGCTGCTGGAAACCTAAAAAGGGAAAATCCTAACATGAATGAGGTGCTGCTATTTTTCTCTTGTGTGTGTCTAGAAGTGGATTTGTGAGCTGCGAAAAATCTTTTGTTTGCAAATATTATTTTACAATCTGTCCTGTAGGAGCTGATTTGTCTTCGGGCCATTCAAGATGTCAACGTACCAAAGTTTTTACAGGACGACCTGAAGCTCTTCAACGGCATCGTGTCTGATCTTTTCCCCAAGACAAAACAGGAGCCGATTGATTATGGCACACTGGAAGAGTCCATTCGTAACGTATGCACCACGAAGAACCTAAAAGATGTCGATGGTCAGTGTTTCTAAAAGTGTTTCTTTTGTCTTTATTTTTGAGTGAGTAAATAACAGAAGTGTGTGGGCATTCCAGGGTATATTAATAAGTGTATTCAGCTGTATGAAACCACTGTGGTGAGACATGGCCTGATGTTGGTGGGACCTTCTGGATCAGGGAAAACCAAAGTGAGTCATTTTCATGTTGTTCTAGTGTTTAATATTTTTGTGTTACTGTGTCTTAATCAACACTGTGCATTTTAGTGTTATGAGATTCTAGGTGAAGCAATAACAGCTCTGGAGGGCCAGCCCTCTGTGAGCGGCGGTGTCTACGAAGCTGTTCAAACATATGTCCTCAACCCAAAGTCAATAACCATGGGACAACTTTATGGAGAGTATGACCTGCTCACACATGAGTGGTAAGAATGCCCCTTTTTACACAATTATTAGAAGCGATTCAAAAAAAGACACCAACATTTTGGCTTTTTTCCCCACCCCTGTAGGACAGACGGTATCCTCTCGTGTCTTATTCGCCAAGGCGTAGCATCTATGGATCAGAAGAAAAAGTGGTACATGTTTGATGGGCCAGTGGATGCTGTGTGGATTGAGAACATGAACACTGTCCTGGATGACAACAAAAAGCTTTGTCTCAGCTCTGGGGAAATCATAAAGCTCACCGACGTAAGATGAAGGTTTCATTTTCCCAACCTTGGGTTTTCAGTCAGTCTGTTATCTCTTCTCCAATTTTTTTTTTCATCTTTCTCGAGTAGGTGATGACCATGATGTTTGAGGTTCAGGACCTGGCAGTTGCATCTCCGGCTACAGTGTCCCGCTGTGGTATGGTGTACTTGGAGCCAAGTATTCTGGGCCTCACCCCTTTCACAGAGTGCTGGCTGAGCCAGATTCCTAAAGCCCTGAAACCATACAAAGAGATGCTCAACTCTCTGTTTGACAGGTTCCTGCAGGTAAAAGAGTAGTCAGCATAACCGAGACAGTACAATATTAAAGCTTTAAGCTGTTACAGTATTTATAAAAACAATTTAATTCTTTGTATTTTATTCAGGACTCCATTACATTCGTCCGCACTTCAGTAAAGGAGGTCATCGCATCTCTGGACAGCAACCTTACCTGTAGTCTGCTTAGAATGATGGACTGCTTTTTCAGTCCCTTCATTGTTAAAGAGGTTTGTGTCAACCTAAGCTGTGTCAAAATGTCTCTTATGCATTGATTAGTCAGGGTAACTGAAGAATAAAACACTAATAGTTACAGCTCCATATGGTAAATACTCCTCCATCAGCTTCAAAAGAGATGAAGGAATCTGGATTTCTCAAAAACTGTAGTATTGTTTGAATTAATATAAAGTTAATATAATATAATTTTCATAAATAATATATTTGCATCATTTTTCTTTCACTTTTACAATGATAAAAATACTCTGTATGTACTCGCGCTTCCCTCACAAATCTAATCGTTTAGGGTGAGAAGCCACCACCTAAAGCGAAATTGAACCGTCTGAAGGAGCTGATTGAGCCCTGGTTCTTTTTCTGTCTGGTGTGGAGTGTAGGAGCCACAGGAGATGCAGCTAGCTACCAGCGCTTCAGTGCGTGGCTCAGAAACAAAATGGCAGAAGAGAAGGTCAGCTCACCACCTTTGCTTTGGCATCCCAGACACAATGAATACATATTTAGTACAATATATGTTCACTGGATAATTTTTGATAGCAGTTTATTTCAGTATCGTATTTCTCCTTCAGATCAACTTCTGTTTTCCAGAAGAAGGCTTAGTGTATGACTACAGGCTCGATGGTGGAATAAGGAATCAGGACAACGAAAATGAAGATGAGGGAGAAAAAGTAACAGAACTCCAGAAAAATGTTTATATAGACGTCAGATGAAACTATCAGATACATTTTTTTGCTGAGTCCGTTTTTTTGTCTTTACAATAGGTCCAGTGGGTCAGCTGGATGAAGAATGCAGAGAGTGTAGTAATCACCCCAGAAACAAAATTTTCAGACATTATTGTTCCAACTGCTGACACAGTGAGAATGTCTTTCCTGTTGGATATGCTTTTGACCAATAACAAACCTGTGAGTGCAGCTCAAGTAATTTTTAAGGTTTTTAATGGAAAGTTCAAAATGTTGAAAAGATGAAAACGGTTTAATGTGCATGTGTTTCCAGGTGCTCTGTATTGGGCCAACCGGCACAGGAAAGACCCTGACCTTGTCAAACAAGTTGCTAAATAACATGCCCGATGAATACATCACACAGTTCCTCATGTTCTCTGCCCGCACTTCAGCCAGTCAGACTCAAGATTTAATTGACAGCAAACTAGACAAAAGGTACCAGGATGTGTTGAATTCCAAATTGAACCAACTACATATTTTCAGCAAGGCAACAATATCACTGAGCCTCGCCCTATGATTGGTGCTTGTGCTTGTGTGTCAGGTGGAAAGGTGTGTTTGGACCTCCAATAGGGAAGAACTTAGTCTTTTTCATCGATGACCTAAACATGCCCATGTTGGAGACCTATGGAGCTCAGCCTCCCATTGAACTGCTGAGACAGTGGATGGACCACGGAGGCTGGTACGACAGGACTCAGATAGGTGAGAGCCTTCAGCGTATTTCATGTTCTTGCTTTTTCTGTTGCATTGCATTAGACATATTTTAATATAAACATTTGAACCTTTTAGCTTAATTTTGTACTAATTGCACAGTTTTACCATCTGATGGCATTATTACAGCATTAATCACTGATGTTCCAACACTAAAATTTGTGTTTCATTTCAGGATTTTGGGTTAAAAATGAAGTATTCACAGTATTGAGGTTCTCTTTTTGTTTGTCCACAGGGACTTTCAGGAAACTAGTGGATATCAATTTTGCCTGCGCCATGGGACCCCCAGGTGGTGGGCGAAACCCCATAACTCAGCGCTTCACACGCCACTTCAGCTTCTTGTCTTTTACTGAAATGGATGATGCCAGCAAGAAAAAGATTTTTTCTACCATTCTAGGAAGTTGGATGGGTAAGCAGGATGCAGCGTAGATATTAGCTTAAAAACCTTTCTGACTCATTATTTGTTCTCTTTTAGATGGAAATATGAGTAAAAAGGAACCAGTCATTAAGTTTAGGGAAACAGAAAATGTAAATGTTACTTAATACTCATTCAGTTTTATACTTGTGTTTCTTTAATACAAAAGGAATCAAAGTGTTTTTCAATTATGGTCAGGTAAGATTTCTGAAAACAACCAACTTGGAACAGTGCTTTCTGTGTGTGTCTCTCTATCTCTCTCATTCTTTCTATCAGAACCTGTACCAACAATCCAGCCACTGAATGAGTCTCTTGTAGAGGCCACTCTCCGAGTCTACTCTACCATTACCTCCCAGCTGCTCCCAACTCCAGCCAAATCCCATTACACTTTTAATCTCAGGGATCTATCCAAAGTCTTTCAGGGCATCCTCATGGCTGAGTCTAGCATGATAGAGGTAAGTCTAACATGATTAGTAATGTTGGCAGTTATGATAGTTATGATTAAATAATCATATTAGTAATGTTAAATACATTGTGGGTCTATTCTTTCCTAATGTCACATCAGGTCCTTGACTTTACCCTTTACTGTATAACCAGTGAAATAAGTAACGTCATTATATTACAGCACTTTAAGATTGACCTGCAAAACAGGATTAACAGATATGAGTGGAGCAGCATTAACTCAGTGACATCTGCGGAGATGATTTTAAAAGTTCAGAGTTAGCTTTTTTGTTTGTTTATTTCTTTTTGTTTGTTTATTTCTTTTTGTTTGTTTGTTTTAGGATAGAATACAGCTGCTCCAGCTGTGGTACCACGAAAGCTGCCGGATTTTCCAGGACCGCCTTGTGTGTGCTGAGGATAGGGAGTGGTTCAACGGGCTCCTGCAAAACTGCATTGAAGAGTTTGACTGCTGCTTTAAAGAGGTTGTCCCCTGCCGTCCTCTTTTGTACGGAGATTTCTTGGATCCCGGAGCTGAACACAAACACTATCAATTCATAAATGACAAAGAGAAGGTGAGTGCTGTTACTCCAATCTTAAAAAAAATATATATTTTTTTAACTTCTTCAAACAGCTGATTTATATTAATGGAGGATTTTCTATTGGCCACATCAATTTGTTTTTGTCCTTTCAGAAGAACTGATTTTAATATTGTTTTTCTTTATATGAAATTGTCTAGTTGTTAAAAGTAATGGAGGAATACATGGAAGACTATAATCTCGTCAACATGCCCAAGATGAAGCTGGTGCTCTTTATGGATGCCATTGAGCACGTGTGTCGTATAAGGCGGATCTTGCGGCAGCCCCTAGGCAATGCCCTGCTCCTTGGAGTGGGTGGCAGTGGACGCCAATCACTCTCTAAGCTGGCCACTTATATGTAAGATTCCTATCATTATTATAGCTGAGATGTATATGAGCTATAGATAAATTAATATAAAACTGTCAGCCTTTGGTTGCTTTTATTATGTGCTCCAATCATGTTGTGGCTCAGCTTTCACAGAGCATTTGTTCAAACTCAGATCAGAATACGAGTGTTTCCAGATTTCGCTCTCTAAGAACTATGGCCACACCGAGTGGAGAGAAGATATTAAAAGCATCATGTTCAAGGCAGGCCTCCAGAACAAGCAGATCACCTTCCTCTTTGTAGACACACAGGTATACTGCAGCACAGTCTTACCATCTGATATTCCTGACTGTATAATAAGCTGAAGAAACCGTATGTGTAGATATGTACTTTTACTTCCTACGCAAAACTTGAGTGCAATTTTAAACTCACTGTTAAAAGGTAAATGTTAAATGTTCAATCACCAGATTAAGAGTGAGTTGTTCCTGGAGGATGTCAACAGCATTTTGAATAGTGGCGATGTGCCCAACCTGTATGCATCAGATGAGCAGGAGCGTATACTGATGGAAATGAAGCCAGTGGTGCAAGACCTGGGCCACCAGCCAACTAAAGCCAATCTAATGGCTGCCTACATCAGGAGAGTTCGCAGCAACATTCACACTGTTCTCTGCATGAGGTTAGTAATGCTGAGTTTTAATGTCCATCTCTGGTATGTGTAATCTCTCCTACTGCTTATATTTCCATTCTTCTCTTTTTCCGCTGCAGTCCCATCGGTGAGGTGTTTCGTGCACGGCTGAGGCAGTTTCCTTCGCTGGTGACGTGTTGTACAATAGACTGGTTCAGCACTTGGCCAGAGGAGGCTCTCCTGGCTGTGGCCACGTCATTTCTTAACGAGATACCTCAACTGAAAGCCAGCTCAACTGCCATGAGTGGGCTGGTGAGAATCCTGTATTTTGTGTCTGTGTATTCAAAGTATATATAATAAAAATAACAGATTGTTAATTGTTGAAGCAACCTTAGTGATAGCTTTCACACATTTAAACACGAAGCCAATTTGCCGCAGGTGTTAAGTTAGAGAGTTAAAATTGTATGCTTTCCTTCTTCAGGGGTTAATTGATCATTTTTATTCCCTATGTAGACAGTGTCTGTCTTTATGCTTTCTTTTTTCAGATTAGGAGTCAAATAAGTGAAAAAAAACCCTTCTTTATTTGCAACTATGCAAAGAATTGTTCAGACCTAACAAATGAAAATCAAGTGATGGGAAATTTTAGGAAAGATGTACAGTAATTTGAAAAAGTAGCTCTTAAACTGTTATGGGTTTGGTTTTTTGTTATTTTTTGCTGTGCCAACAATCTGTATTTCTGCTTCTGCTGTTTGGATTTAGAGTGAGTTTTAAAGTTTTTAATGCTTTAATATACACACTCTTGGAGTTTGGATAGCATTTACAGCAGGAGCTTTTGTTCTGAGGGTAGGCTACCAAAAGCAGCTTCCAAGTCTCTACAACACAGTTTTATCCTTTGGTTTTGTGAAACAAATAACTAAAGTAGTGACTATAATATTTTTTTCCTAATTGATTTTTGTTTTTTTGCAGACAACAATGTGTGTGGGGATTCACCAGATGGTGGCCAGGAAGAGTGAACAGTTCATGGCTGAGCTATCTCGACACAACTATGTCACACCTAAAAGCTACCTGGAACTGTTCAAAATCTTCTCAGATCTCATTGGACGCAAAAAGCAAGAGATGTTTGATGCTCGTCAACGCATGAATACTGGTTTGGAGAAGGCAGGTTATTGAATAATAACAAGAAAATTCATGGGTAATGTTTTAAATTCATGCATTCAATGAGAAGTCTTATTTGAATGTATGTTATATGGTGATCCTGTAGCTTCTTAGCACGGCTGAATATGTGAGTAAAATGCAAGAGGAGCTGGAGACTATGAGACCTCTTTTGGAGGAGGCTGCTAGGGACACTCAAGTTTCCATGGAGACCATTAAAGTAAGAAAATGTCGTTTTCTTTTGTCCAGCATTTTTCCATATGTTTGCATGATGTGTGTGTGGTTTGTATGTGTATATTGAGGGTAAGTGATACTCTACATCACTAGAAAGACACAGTGATTGCAGAGGAGACCCGTAGGTCAGTGCAAGTAGAGGAGGCAGAAGCTTCAGAGAAGGCCCGTGTTGCAGAAGCCATTGCAGCAGAAGCTAAGAGTGACCTAGACAAGGCTCTGCCAGCTTTGGATGCTGCCCTAACCAGCCTCAAGTCACTCAACAAGAATGATGTCACTGAGGTCAGGGATTTTGATAATGACTGGCTAATGTATTTATAACTTGGTTATGTGTAGATGTACAGTATCAGAATCTTTTTAGCTGTTTTTTGTTTTGGGTTCTTTTTTTATGTTTGTTTGTTTGTTTTTTTTAATAGGTGCGAGCCATGCAGCGACCTCCTAAAGGTGTGAAGCTGGTTATTGAGGCAGTGTGCATTATGAAGGGCATCAAACCCAAACAGGTACCTGGGGAGAAACCTGGCACCAAGATTGATGACTACTGGGAGCCTGGGAAGGGTCTGCTCCAAGACCCTGGAAGGTTTCTGGAAAGTCTCTTCAAATATGATAAGGTATAGTATGTGCTGACGAGAACTTTATTATTGTCTTTCTCAGATTTGAGTTTATGTTTTAAGTTTCAGTGTTTGTTGTTTGCAGTGTATTAAAAGTAGCTTTTTAACGCCTCCTATACTGCAGGATAACATCCCAGAGAGTGTGATCAACTTAATCCAGCCATATATAGATAATGAGGAATTTCAGCCAGCTGCCATTGCCAAGATTTCCAAAGCTTGCACTTCTATTTGCCAGTGGGTGCGAGCCATGCACGTATATAACTTTGTGGCCAAGGCTGTGGAACCTAAACGGGTAAAAACTGTGTTGGTTATCCAGTGTGACATATAATAGATATAGTAACATGCCTTTCAAATGGCAGACTCATCAAAATAGTAAATGTTGAAATTTGCATGCAGCTAGTTCTCCACGAAGCCCTAGAGGACTTAGCAGTAACCCAGCGTAATCTGGATGAAGCCAAAGAGAAACTGGCAGTAGTGGAAGCTTCGATTGCCGCTTCGGAAGCCAAGTACCAGGAATGCCTGGCTAAGAAGGACGAGCTGGACAACAATTACCAACTGTGTGAGGCTCGCCTTGTCCGAGCAGGCAAGGTCAGTCACCTGGGAGAAAAATTTAGAATTACAGTTACAACCCAAATGGCCAAAACAAGCAGTTAGAAACACCACATTAACTTATACAGTAATGCAATTGTTTCAGTCTATATACTAAAATTATATATACTAAAACATATACATAAAAAATGAAAAAATGAAACAACAGAAATTTACAGTACCAATTCTTATCTGTCCTTAAATGTTAGCCTTTTTTGATACTTTCCAGCTTATTGGTGGACTGGCAGATGAGAAAGTTCGCTGGAAGGAGACAGTACAACATTTGGATTACATGCTCAATAACGTAGCCGGTGACCTGCTTCTGTCTGCAGGATATGTTTCATACTTGGGACCCTTCACTGTGAGTTTATCATAATAAAATGTTGCACTATACATTGTTGCACTGTATCTGTCTATATTCCTCATTTTAGCATGTCTCCATCTGGTCCTCTCCCACAATACAATATATATGTGGTTATCACTGAAGCATAATAATTTTTTTTCTCTCGGGGGGGGCGTTAGGGAGAGTACCGAGCAGACATGGCTAAAGACTTGCTGGAAAGTTTCAGAGAGCTGGGTGTTCCACACACTGAGGAACCCAACCTGATCAGCACTCTGGGAGATCCAGTTAACATCCGCTTCTGGCAGGTTGGAGGCATTTTATTTGTTGTCCTTCAGAGTAAAAGACCAATCAAGACAGATTACTGTAAAATGAGACTGTCTTTGCTATCAACTTCTGTCTTTGATTTTTGTATAGGATTGACTTGTTTTTCCACTTTTTATTGTGTTCATGTTATTTTTTTCATTTCTATGTGCCTATAGATAGCAGGTTTGCCCAAGGACAAACTTTCTGTGGAGAATGGAGTGATTTCTCATTACTCTCTGCGCTGGACCCTCTTCATCGATCCTCAGGGACAAGCCAACACATGGATCAAAAACATGGTGAAGTCAAACTGTGCTGATTATCCCAAAACTTAACACCTTAGAGAACACCTTAACATACATTTAACTATACTGATATTTACTAGGGATTGTGTTAGGAATTACAGGATGCCACATTGTTTGATGGAAATGAAAATGATCAACCTACAGAAGGCTGAAAAGATGAGAAGGGAAAGATGTCAGTGGCCTCTACCTGTAAAATTATTCCTGTTTTGGGATTGTCTCATTGCCCCTCTACTGCACCTGTTGCTAATGTCATTAACACCAAAGCAGCTGCAACATTTTAATGACCCCATCTGCTACTTAACTGACTGGATCAATAAGTTCAACTATCTTGATGCTATACTATATATAAATGTTGCTTACATTTTTTTTTAGCAGTTAATGTGATATGTAATTATATGATCAATTGTTGGTATTATAAAGTATCAAATGCACATGATTAATATGTTAACAACAACATCGCAGGTACCTGCAGTGGTGTGTAACAAACTGTGGACATATTATTGACACACACATGCTTAAATAGATTTTTTTGATTTACTGCTTACCCATAAATGCTTCCTATGGTCACCCAGGAAAGGGACAGTGGGTTGGAGGTTGTGAAACTCAGTGACCAGGACTTCCTGCGCAGGCTTGAGAATGCAATCCGCTTCGGTAAACCCTGCCTCTTAGAGAATGTGGGAGAAGAACTAGATCCTGCTCTAGAACCTGTCCTGTTACAACAGGTGATTACTTGTACACCTGCTGCAAACAACTGTTTATTTCAGTGTTATTCGCATTTCTAACACACCACTGTGTTTATCTCACACCTACTAAGACTTTTAAGCAGAAAGGCACTACTTTACTGAAACTGGGCGATACACTCATCCCCTACCACGAGTCTTTCAAGCTGTACCTCACAACCAAGCTGCCCAACCCACACTACTCTCCAGAGTTTTCTGCCAATGTCACACTCATTAACTTCACCCTGTCACCCAGGTAACACACATTTTAATTTTAATATCTGCTGTGATTATCATTTATTTATCCCCATCACTGATAAGATTGGCAGGATGTTAAAATGTTATTGCTTGAGACATTGTCCTGACTCGTGCAAACCTGTTTCTGTTAGTGGTACTTATTCATAGCGTCTGAATTTGTGGGACTGTGCATTCTCTTTATATTCAGTGGTCTACAAGATCAGTTGTTGGGGATGGTGGTGGCTAAAGAGCAGCAAGACTTGGAGATTGCAAAGAACCAGCTAATCACCAGCAATGCCAAGATGAAGCAGGAGCTGAAAGAAATTGAGGATGAGATACTGTTCCGACTCAGCTCCACAGAGGGCAACCCTGTGGACAATGAGGAGCTCATCCGAGTGTTGGAGGCTTCTAAGATCAAAGCTGGAGAGATCAAGGTCAGGCAGTGGAAGAGTTTTGTCTCTAATATATGTCCCCAATATCATAAATTGGGGAAGCGTTTAAATAATTTCCTTTACACCCTTGTTCATAAAATGTTGGTGATGCATCATTAAACTTATAAGTCACATTTGCTCTGTTTTCTATGCATGGGTTTCTGGCAGGCTAAAGTGAAGGCAGCAGAAAAGACGGAGAAGGACATTGATGCCGCCCGTCTGCAGTATGTCCCTGTGGCTGTGCATGCACAGATCCTCTTCTTCTGCGTGTCAGATCTGTCCAATGTTGACCCAATGTATCAGTACTCTCTGGAGTGGTTCCTGGGAATCTTTTTGTCTGGCATTGCCAACTCTGAGAGTGCAGGTAGTTAGCAATATTATACACAGTACTGTATGTGTGAAGATAACAAAATCACAAGAACTGCTTTATGATGTACATATATGAAAACCAGATGTGAACAATGTTATGATAGTACCTTTTTTCTTGACATGTTTCACACAGACACGGTAGAAGAGAGAATCTGGAACATCAATGAATATTTCACCTTCAGCCTGTATGGTAATATATGCCGTAGCTTGTTTGAGAAACACAAACTGATGTTTGCCTTTCTTCTGTGTGCTCGCATCATGATGAATGACAAAAAGATTGACATGGTGAGTAACAGCGTAAAGGGGTTCTGTCATCTTCTTTAAGCAGCCTAAATACACGTGATGAAGCTGCATTGTCTCCCTTTGACAGGTCGAGTGGCGCTACCTGTTGTCTGGAGGAATGCCTGTCCAACAGCTGGCCAACCCAGCAGTAAGCTGGCTGTCAGAGCGTGCCTGGCAGGACATTTTAGGCCTCAGCACTCTGGAAAACTTTCTCAACCTGGCACAAAGCTTCCCTGAACATCTGGAGGGCTTCAAGAAAATTTTTGACAGTAGCCAGCCTCACAGGCATGTAAAGCCACACACCGTGCTAACACATTCACACTTTGCACCTTCATTTGTACCTTGCAAAAGCTGTCAGTGTCTAGCAAGCTGTGTTTTTGGCTCTATATTTACGTAAAGGGAGCCCCTCCCAGGAGAGTGGGACACCATGCTGGACTCTTTCCAGAAGCTGTTGGTCCTGCGCTGTCTGAGGGCTGACTGCCTCAATCAAGGCCTGCAGGACTTTGTCGCTGCTCAGTTAGGACAGCGGTTCATAGAGCCTCAGGTAGCGTCCCTCTCCTCCCTTCATCAAATTCATAATAAATCCCAACTGTGTACAGTGACATAAAGATATGACACAGTATCTGATTACATCATTTATGGCTTGTTTCTCTTTCCGTCTTTCTGCAGACATCAGACCTGTCTGCTGTCTTCACAGAGTCATCTTTCTCCACTCCCCTGATCTTTGTTCTGTCTCCTGGCACCGACCCTGCTGCTGACCTCTACAAGTTTGCTGATGTCATGCAGTTCTCCAAGAAATTGAGCGCCATCTCTCTAGGCCAAGGCCAGGTCAGTTCTAGAAGGGGGGCTGGGAATTCTCACTCTCTCTCTACATGCACTCTATGACTCACAGGGACCTGCTGTAAATCACATTTTCACTGAACCAGGCCACTGTCGTTTGTCTTGTTGAGAACGAGAATGAGAACACCTATGTGCTAATTGTTTTCACTATTTATGACCATTCCAGGACAATGTTCTCCAGGGGCCATAAATGAGCTTAAAAAGCTTGTATGATAAATGCAGACTCGGTGTCCAAAAACCTTAAACTGTGCTGGCAACATTCTTCTAGCAGCACACTTTAGCCGTTCAATAGACATTAGCATCACATTACTTGCAATTACGTGAGTTAGAATCTTTGCTCATGTCGGGCTTTTTGTACCCTTCTCAATTTCTGTCTGCATTTAACTGAGTGTCCTAAAGCATTCCGCTGTAGGGCGATGCACTGAGGCCCACAGTCAAAATATTATTTATGAGACCAGCTTCTCGAATAAAGATTAAATCTATCAGAAATGCTGTCATTTGTGTGATTCAGGGCCCCTGGGCTGAGAGTATGATGCACGATGCCATGGAAAAAGGTAACTGGGTTTTTTTCCAGAACTGTCATCTGGCACCCAGCTGGATGCCTAACCTGGAGAGACTAATTGAAAACATCAACCCCCTAAAGGTGACAACAAAAGGACACAATTATAAACCAGATACAAATTACACTTCAAAACAGTTCCTCAGTGTGTATATGTTAGACTAGCCAAGGACACAAAGCTTTTTCATCCTTTATATTCCAAGGGAAAAATCTGTCTTTTTTCCTCCACAGGTGCATGAGAACTTCCGCCTGTGGCTCACAAGTCTTCCCAGCAATATGTTCCCGGTGTCTGTTCTGCAGAATGGTTCCAAGATGACCATTGAACCTCCAAGAGGCATCAAGGCCAACCTACAGAAAACCTACATGAGACTCACTAATGATTTTCTCGCCTCTTCCACCAAGGTCTGTCTTAAGTCCTTCTCACTCTCTGATCAGTTTCCCATATTTAGCTCCCGCTGCTTTTGTTTGAGAACATATAGTAAAGTATTCTCAAACCAGTGTGTAGATTTGCTATGGATGGTTCCCCTCCTCTTCTTTCTTGTCTAGAAAGCAAACTTCAAGTCTTTGCTGCTGTCTCTCTGCCTGTTCCATGGAATTGCTTTGGAGAGACGAAAGTTTGGCCCTTTGGGCTTCAACATTCCCTATGAGTTCACTGATGGCGACCTGAACATCTGTATCAGCCAGCTCAAAATGTTCCTGGATGAGTACAAGGACATCCCATACAAGGTGGAGCCAACACTTCTGTCTCTGTTTCATTACCTATTTGAAGATTGATGTTTCAAATTGCTTCTACTTAGACATACTGCTATCCGGTCTTTAAGTGATGACGTATGAACCTTGCTTCCGAGTCCAAACTACTCTTTTATTAAGGCTGTTGCGTTTTTAACATGTTTTAATCCTTTATGTGTTGTTCTATTTAATCTGAACAAGCCCCTAAAAAAAAGTCAGAGATCACTGCTGACCTGTCTCGGTTTTTATTACTATTCATTGTTCATTTTAAGGCTCAGTTTTTAAAACCTGTTCATTTGTCTGTCTCCCAATGCTGTCCTCCACCTGTCCAGGTTCTAAAATACACTGCAGGGGAGATTAATTATGGTGGCCGTGTGACAGATGACTTGGACAGACGATGTCTGCTCAGTGTGCTGGAGGACTTCTATCGTCCTGCTGTTCTCAGTAGTGATCATGTCTACTCTGCATCTGGAGTCTACCGGCAAATAGACACAAATCTAGATATCAAGGTTAGATAAACGCAGCATTATTTAAAAGATCATAATAAGTAGATGAGCATGGTCTGTTAGCTTTGACCTTTGTCTGCATGAGTTGTTGCACAAAAATGTCTCTGTTTACTATATATAATTTAGAGTTTGTAACAGGCTATTGATTGTGAGGCAAGTAAAGTGTAAAAGGCACCTTAAAGTGTATGACTTATGAAACTTAAACGGGGGCATATGTTTTTTAAAAAACAGAAAGAGTCCTGCTATATTCATTTTTTGGAAGTAAGGCTGAGTTAGCCAGGCCTGGTGGAAACATCAGTCATGTAAAACACCATGAGTCACACAGCCATCAAATACAAATCAGTCATAGAGAACAAAAGTTTCCACAGATCAGAGAAGTTAAACTATCACAGGAGTTACTGTGCTGAAATGCTGTAGTGTGTTTCCCTTTGTGCGAGTTTGTTCTTTAACAAGTTCACAACAATTGAAACTGTTTTCTCTCTTCTTGCTGCCATTCCCAAACAAGGAAATATAACAAGAGAGGCTTTGAGTATTTGCCTGCAGTAACGCAGATTGCAGAAACGCCTGAAAGCTTGTGATTTAAGCTTAGAATAGAAATGCAGTCCAATCAAGATATTTTGTTAAATTTGCTGTAAGATGTTTACTCTGATCATGTCAAACACTGACTGCTTGACTGACTCGCTGTCATGGCAATTGTGACCCTAGGGTTATTTGGCATACATTCATGGTTTGCCCATCAATGACACACCTGAGATCTTTGGTCTCCATGACAACGCTAACATCAGCTTTGCTCAGAATGAGGCCTTTGCCTTGTTAGAAGCTGTGGTTTGTCTCCAGCCCCGAGGTGCATCTGCTGGGGGCAAAACATTTGAGGAGGTACTGATACAGATTCATTCTTTATTATTACTACTAGCATCTTGGTATTGATTGCTTACTAATTCAATTTAGCACTAATTGTTATTGATTGCTTAGTAATTAAATAGAGTTTGAGAGGTGTGGGGCATGTGATGTGCTGACTGTGATCTGTGTCCTTTTCTCTGCTATAGATAGTGGAGGAGCTCGTGGCAGGCATTGTTGAAAAGATCCCTCCTCCTTTTGACATTGAAGAAGTGATGGAAAAATACCCGGTCCTCTACGAGGAGTCCATGAACACTGTGCTTATGCAGGAGGTCATCAGGTAACATTAGGCTGAACTATACAATAATTAATTACATGGTTAAAAAAATGTCATTCCATTCTGCTCTTCATTATACACCCTTTTTAAAGGAACACCACTCAACTAGATATCACCATTTATTGCAAAAACAATAATAGTTGTGTATGAGCTGATGTAGCTGGCATCAGGAATTTGTCCAGAGGAGGAGTTGGCTGTCTGGCTGGGGGTATGGGATGCTGGGCCTCCCTGCTGCTGCAGGGCTGCTTGTCTTCACCTCAGGGCAAAGGGCAACATCTCGTGGGTCTCGGGACGGATTGCCCATCTGGGGGTGCTGGTACCTGGACCTGGGTATAGAGCATGTTTGGGGAGTGTGAGTGTGTGTACAGTGTTTATTTGTGTTTGTCTCTACGTTGGGTGATTGCTAAATATTTGTATATGTGTGCATGAGGGTGGGAAAGCATGTTTCTGTCTGTGTGCGCTTGTTTGTCTGTCTATATGTCAGGTTGGGTCTTAGACACCACCCCAGGTGTGGGGGCCTGTCTCCCCCCACCACACTCCCTGACGGAAGCTGATGCCCTCAGCCGTAGATGCGG
>VURO01024242.1:0-10749 GCA_015108175.1 Pelvicachromis taeniatus | reverse complement strand
CGTAGATGCGGTGGTCGTTCTCAGTGTCCGGGGCTGGGCGCCCAGGTACGTACTGGCTCGCTCCCGGTGGCTACTTGGCGGGTCCTGGTGCCTGTTACTCAGTCAGACCCCTTCCGGGGGGTGGGGAGCCCTCAGTCCTCCGGGCCTGGGGCTCAGTCTGCTCAGGCGCGGCTGGCTGGCACGTCATCGCAGCCCCCTGTAGCTTCTGCACTGTGGCTGCTGGGTGACCCCCCTGTCTGGGGATCTCCTCAGCTCTTTCCAGGAGGGTGTCACAGTTGCCCCTCCAGTGGTCGTCCATGGGCTCTCGCTCTCTGGGGGTCTCTAGATGTCTGGGGCCTGGATCTCCTCCATGCCTGCTTCATATCCTAAGGGGCAGAGATATGGCACCCCACACCCACTATCGGATAGTTACATACAAAAACTTCATGTAACTTCATGTTAAATTCAAGTGCGCTCACTTGATCTCACTCAATATTTATTATTTACTGTTACTTATTTAGGTTGTTGCTGTGGTTTCCTTTATGCTTGTTTTCTTCTTTTTTCCAGCAAGTGATCTAGCAGATTTTTTGTGTCTTTTCTCTCGGTCTACGGTTTACTGTCAAATCACACTGGCCGATCTGTTGTCTAATCTCTTCTGCACAATTGTTTTTACAATATACTTGATAAATATGTACACTTAAAAAAAAAAGAAAATAAATTTGTCCAGAGTGAGTCTGGACGCCGAAGGTCCCAGAATCCAACTTAGCATCTCCCGAGTCATTTGTATTGATCAATAAACTTTTTTCTTTCTTTTTTTTTAATATAGAGTAAAAATATTTTGTCCATTTAGTGAAGGTTTTATGTTATCATAGAGAACTCTGAGGAGAAACAAAACATCATCCCTGTGCAAGGTGAATGCTTATCTGTTTTTGTGCAGCTATGCACAAAAAGAAATCCATAGATTTCAGAAACATTTTTCACATTAATCAACCTGACCTGGGAATGTCTCATTACACATGTTAGTAGATTTCTGGTAAGTTTAATATTTAAGTGCAGTCATGACCTGAAAAATATGCTTACCTCAAACTGTGGGCATATGGTTATTAGTGCTTTAGTAACTTGTAATTGTGTTTTTTTTTAATCTTTCAGATATAACAAACTGCTGGAGGTCATCGCTCTGAGTCTCAGAGATATTGTGAAGGCTTTGAAAGGTTTAGTGGTGATGTCATCAGCGCTCGAGCTTATGGCCCGCAGCTTATTCATCAATGCGGTGCCTGATATGTGGAAAGCCAAGGCAAGGCACACACAGCTGTTACTTTACATGTGACTCACTTTGGCAGAAAATCAAATAAACTTTTGGTAACATTTCTGTTCTCTTGTAAAAATGTTAACAATCTGAGAATGCACAGAGCATACAACCAATACTAGAGTTTGCCTCTGCTGCTCTCTTTCTTCAGGCCTACCCATCTCTGAAGCCTCTGGCCTCCTGGGTGTCAGACCTGCTTCAGAGGATCAATTTTCTACAGAGATGGATCTCTAACGGCATTCCACCTGCGTTCTGGATTAGTGGCTTCTTTTTCCCGCAGGCTTTTCTCACCGGAACCCTCCAGAATTATGCCCGTCGCACTGGCACCTCAATTGACTCAATTGAATTTGACTTTGAGGTCAGACTGTAGGCTGCCTCACTAGCAGCAATGTTTTAAAAAAAAAAAAAAAAAAAAAAACAGCCTTACAGATTTAGAACATTTTTTCATATCTTTATGTATAAAAAGTGCTACATTCATAATCACTTTTAACCCCCCCTAACCCTATCCCAGGTTTTCACTGGTCTTGACCTACTTTTTTTTGTGATGACTTATCCTCCAGGTATTAGTGAAGTCAGTGTCAGAGATTACAGAAATACCAGACACAGGCTGCTACATCCACGGTCTATTCCTGGAGGGGGCTCGCTGGGATAACAAGGCAGGTCAGCTCACAGAGTCCAGGCCCAAGGAGCTGTACACGCAAATGGCTGTCATCTGGCTGATCCCCAAACCCAACCGAACACCTCCAGCCTCAGGGATCTATGTATGCCCTATCTACAAGACACTCACACGAGCGGGTCAGTATATAGAGGAGTGAGAGGACTTATCTAATTTAGAATAGAGTAGTTACAGCTTTTTGGACATTTTGGGGACAAAAGGAAGAAAGAAGGAAGTCTCTGTTTGTGAAACCCCGGCTCAGGTTGTGATATGTAGTCAGTAGGTGTGCCGTCATATGTTTGTGCCTATCTCTGTTTGCTGGTTTTATTACTCACCCAAAATAGACTCCAGTGAGGGTCCAATTTCATGAAGCATCTGAAAGTGCTGAAAGTGCAGCTCAGTATTTTCCACTTGCAGCGCAAAGCCAACGTCTTGTGCTGGCACCTTAGGCTACTCACAAAGCTTTCCCTCAGTGTAGCGATGAAAAAACAGAAATGGTTTAAAACATTTTTGTCTCTCAGTCACTGAACTGCTCTGTGTGCTTTTGCAGGGACCCTGTCCACCACCGGCCACTCGACCAACTATGTGATAGCGGTGGAGCTGCCAACACATCACACTCAGAGTCACTGGATCAAACGGAGTGTTGCACTCATCTGTGCACTGGACTACTGAGCAAATGTACACTTTTACATGCACTTGCAAAACCACATAAAAAAAACAAAAACAAAACAAAAAAAAAACACATCCTGCCATGACATGACAGCGAGCAAATAAAACTTTGTATGTGCACCCCGTGGTACGAGAAATCTGTTCAATAAACTGTTCACCAGCAATATCATCTGTGCACTAAAATTACTTAGTAATTGTATCCTTTTAGGTGTTTATTTTCTGCACAGCCAAATATACAACCGTTATTACCACTGACTAGTTTCGCCTCCCACAGCGCTCATTTGTTACTTGAATATCCGTCCTGCTCCTTTAAGGCGACCGCGGAGGTCAGTTGACAAATATGACTTGACTGAAGGAGGGTGGCGCTTAAACTACTGTGACAGTGACTGGCCATGTGAATGCAGCTGGAGTCGAGATCAGCGGGAAACCGAGATCAACAGATAATCGTCATCTTTTTTTTCTTTTTTTTTACCCCCCTCCAAACACGTCTGACTGGAATTGCTTAAATGGTTCATTTGCGATAAAATTCTTTTTTGGATTTTCTCTCAAGGGCCACCTCAGATCGGTAAAGTTGATAGAGCCACATTTAAAGAATATCATTATAGTGGAGTTTCCCCAAATGGACTCTGACTTATAAACCTGTGTGAAGATAGAGCGGAGTCACTTTGGTAGAGTCCGCACGGGACAGGCGGATGCGTTAGAGGTCTCAGCGTTACGCATTTACCGGGGGACGGCTGGACTCATCGCGTTAATCCGGAGAGTTGCTCACAGTTTGTCCCTCTGTGCACCGCTGTTGACAGCAAGCCGGTGTGAAACATGCTGCAAAATGGAAACGGAAAACAAAAAGCTCCGCAACCGCCAAATGCTGGCGAGACCGAGTCAGACTCCACGGATGGCAACCCGAAACTGCAGCAGCCGGCAGTTCCCCCAGCCGCCGACAAGGACGCAGAGTCCACACACTTCCCCATGCCCACTTACCCCAAACTGGAGATAAAGCGAAACGCGGTGACGGACGATTATAAAGTCTCCAATCAGGTTCTGGGCTTGGGGATCAACGGCAAAGTCCTCGAGTGCTTTAACAAGAAAACTGGAGAGAAGTGCGCGCTAAAGGTATTGAAGTCTCATGAGATTATCACGGTCCCCGAGCCTCCTGTTTACACTCTCACAGTATAACGGCAGACTTTTTTTTTTAGCTTTTTAAACGATAGCTCCAGATCACCCCAGCTAAAAGAACACCTGTGTCTGATACAAGTTTATCTCTCACTTTGTTTGGATGTAATAACATAGATGTCCACTATCCAGACTGGTCAGTCCATTTAGAAAAACAGGCGTCAGTCCCATTATGTTGGATTATGGTTGTGTGTCAAGGTATTTATTTATATCACTTGTTGCTCCTCTAAATTTGATCATAATCTAATACAAGTATGGTTTAAATGCCGAACTGTGTGGAAACACTAATCTGCACGCTGTCCTGAAGTGTTTGTACTGTGGATTTAAAATATAAGAGTGGAAACTTGTGTAGATAAGAATCAAGAACTATGACCTTTAAGGAAGTAGGATTTCCTTTTTCCACGTCTTAGACTTACACGTGAAAGGTTAAAGGTAACTAACAAAACCAGTGTTTGACATTAACAGATAGATGAATAGAGTGTGCTGGTTTTGCATGTATATATACCTACTGATCATATTGGGTTTGACATGCTCTGTACATTTCTCCCCAAGCTCACATTCACATATCAGGTGGTGTTTCCTAGAAGGTCAGCCTTGTGCAATCAGTTCCAAGTTAGCGGGTGTGTGGTCACCTATCCATAAAATATCACGTGCTACACTGCTTCAAAGAGACACAGACTGTGATGGCGATGGTGACACTTTATTCTGGGAGTACTGGAAACCTTCACACTCATCTGCACACATGCACAGGTTGTCAGGCTTTCACCTGTCACCACTGCTCCACACACCCGCAGAGATTTACTGGCTTACAGTAATCCATCTGGATTTGAGCTGCCAGCCAGGCAGCAGTGTCAAAAGGAGAGCATACCCAAACTATGGGATAGAAAGTAAAGCTAAAGATTTTTAAAAAGAGATAAACCGCAGCAGGAAATTGAACATTAGAAACAGAAGATGGAATGCCAAAATCAAAAAGGGGACACTTTTCTTGATAGCATCGTGTCAGGGCGGGACCAGAAAACAAACAATTCTGCTTAGAAATAACTGCAGAAAGTATTATTTTAAAAAAAGAAGTTTTTTTTTCCTTAGTCAGAAGTAACTGAAACACACAAGGAAAGTTTTTTCTTTCTTTTAAGGTTCTGCCAAAAGGCTTGTGTGTGTGTGTGTGTGTGTCTCACTGCAACCACACTGTTCCATAGGGGAAAGCCTGCAATAGATCACTGTGACCCAAGTGGAGAGGGAAGGCATCACATTAAGCCTCTGACCATCTTCCGCTCTCTGAAGATCTGTTAAAAGGTGTTAAGAGACGACAGAAGAGACACCTCTGATGGTGCAGTCTGTCCTCTCTGTTGTAGCTGCTGCAATTTTTCATTTGCCCTCTGCTCGTTTATACAGCCGTTTATGTAAATTGGATTAATTTTTTGTTTTTTATGTCAAGGTAAATAGTGAGTAAAAGTAAACAGAGGCTGGTCTGATGTAGAGTCAGATGAAAAGCGTTGACCATTGGGCTTTTTATTAAGTGTTGCTCTGAGCGCTGAATGTAATAGATGGCTATGGCTTTAATCTACTTTGCAGCAGTGCTTGAACAAAGCCATCCTTTCAATGTAATGCAGTTAAAGTTATCTTGATTCTTTTAACTTGGATTTTTCTTACTTAGCAGCAGGCGATGGGAGAGAGAGCGCCCTGCGCTGTTTGGATGCGTTCGTGACCTCTGCCATTAACTACAAAGACAGAAGCACAAATCTGGCTGGTGATTGCTCCATCAGGAACATTAGGCCTTTTTGAGTTAAGCTAAATACGGCCCTGCAGGCCTGTTTTACTCATAGCCAAAATCATGACTTTGGTGTCTGTGGTTATCCCTATGGCACACTTGTGGCACATATGAGTGTCTTTCAGGGTGTAAATTGACCAAATTTCCAATAAAGGAAATGCCTTTTGGTTTGGTTAAAGGCCGCTCGAAAAAAGACCTTTGTTTTGAAAGTTTCTGTAAGATGTCATGGGTTAGGGTTAAACTCCCTCCAACAAGTTAATCGGTCTCTGGAGTCCTCTTGAATGAATTGAAGGATTTAGGGCTGGAAGTGCCTTGTTGGGATCACTCAGATCACTCTGTACCTTTACAGCAAAGAGGAACTTTATGTTTTCATTGCCTTGCTTCAACTTTCTATATGCAAAAATGCATTGTGGGTGTTTTTATACCTGAGTAGTAGAAGTCTTTTGAGAGGTGGCTGTGGCTCAGGAGGTAGCGCAGGTCATCTGCATCCTTGGGCAAGATACTGAACCCCAAGTTGCTCCTGATGTGTTCATCAGAGTGTGAATTTCAGACAGAAAGCAAAGTGTGTGAATGACTGAGGCTCAAGTATTAAAGCACTATATAAGAACCTGACCATTTACCATTTAAAGTGGGGTTTGTTTTTAGGCTTTTTAAATAACTGTAAAGGGAATAAATGTGATTATAGGATTGGCATCATCAATCTGTGTATCACTTTGGTCCAAAAGCAACAAAAAAAAACCCAACAAGCAGCATTGCTGACATTAGTATTTAGCACTTCCACGGTCTCTGGCTTTCTAGACCACTTTGCTGTGGCCTTTACTTTATGACCAGATCTTTATTGGCAGATGTTCTAAAGATAAACCACATTTTTATGAAGATAGACAGACTAGCCCTTTGAAATTCACTAATATTTAATAGAGTGCAAACACATTCGCGCAATTAAAGTGTGTTTGTGTGTGTGCGTGTTAACCAAGGTTCGTGTGGGAGGCGGCGTGCGGTTAAAGTCAGTGGGCGTTATCAGCTAAAGGTGTGTGTCTCAGTGTTTCTTAAGCTTCTCCTGACACAGATCTGATTCGTCTGAGTGTCGAGTCATCGTTGACTGGTTTACGTTCCCTTTCAAATAAGAACAAAATCCTCCTGAAGATTAACTGTCTCGTTCTCTTAGTCCTTCCTCTGCAGCCCTGTTAATGTTTTCCTACAACGCTGCAGTCCCCTTTTTATTACAGCCCATTCGGGTTCGCTGCAGGAAATTAAGAAAACCAGCTCATAAGCTATCTGCTCTTGATTGGAGTCATAAAGCTATAAATTACATAGCAAAAGCAAAACCTGCCCACAGCTCCGCTTAAAGTTAAGGCGAGTGGGCGAGGGTGAGCAAAATAGGACACATGTAGTAGCAGATCAGACACCGGAAACCCTCAACTTCTTCTTTTAACTCCCTGCCGTCCTCTGAACCCTTTGCTTCCTCTTTGACATTAGCAAGCAAAAGAAGAGAGAGAGGAAAAAAAAAGCACGACACAGATGAGCTGTTTCTTTCCGGCACTTTGGAGTTTCCAAGAAATTTCATGTTTACCCACCTGCTGAATCCAATTAGCTTGGATAGAGCATTGCGAAAGTCACCTGTAACACACCACAGATTCATGTATGTGTGTCTGTCATATGTCAGTGAATCAAACTCTGTGTGTGTTGTGTAGTCCAGGCCCACTCTGTAAGCAGACTGGCCTTGTGAACAGCAGGGGATAGCTCCATCACTGTCACATCCAAAAATACCCCTTGACTGTGTGCTATGTCAAAGTCTGCCACCTGCTATGTACGTGTGTGTGTGTGTTTGTGTGTGTATGTGTGTGTGTGCTGCCTTGCAAACTGTGTGAGTACCCAGATATTCCAGTATTTATAGACATCAGTTCTTAGACCGACATTAGAGCTTAAAGTACCAATCTACTTAAAATCATTTTGAAAAGAAAGTAGCCTCTTTCCATTTTATGGTTTTACATAACAAAAAAAAAAAAAATCATGTGCTCCTCACCAGGTACTAAAACTATTTAAATGTCACCTCAGAGGAGGAACAACGCGGAACGTGAGATTGCAAATCATTACTTATTAAACAATAGCTAAGCTAAAATAAGGAAGTTTTGTAAGAGTCTAAGTACACCTCACGATTCAGTGGCTTGTAGAATCACCGTTAGCTGCAGTAACCCGAAGTAATGCTTTTCTGTGTGAGTATCGGTCTCTCACATCTTTGTTGATGAATTTTGACCCGCTTTCTTTACAATGTGGTGGGCATTTGTTTATGCACAGCTCTCTTAGGGTCCCACCACAGCCTTTGCGTCAGCTTGAGGCCTGGACTTTGACTCATAGTCATAGCAACTCCTTGATTCTTTTCTTTTTCAGTCATTCTGTTGCAGATTTGCTGCTGTGCTTGGGATCCATACAGTATCATTGACCCAGTTTAGTCCAAGCTGTGGTTGTCGCACAGACGCCTTCACCTTTGACTCGATAGTACTTTGGTATACAGAGGAGTTTAGGGTTGACTCAATGACTGCAAGGTACCCAAGTCCTGCGGCCGTAAAGCAAACCCAAATCATCAACCCTCCACCGGCGAGCTCGACAGTTGGTAGGGGGTGTTTGTGCTGATGTGCTGTGTTTGGTTTCCACCAAAGATAACACTGTGAAATATGGCCCAACATCTTCACATTGGTCTAGATGTTTGTTCAGAAGAAGCTTTGCAAAGCTAAGCTGCGCTGCAAATGCTCTTTTTAGATCGAAGAGACTTTTTTTCCCCTTTCACCCCTCAAAACAAGCCATATTTGTTCAGTCTTTTTCTATTTGTTCTGTCACGCACTTTCACATTTAACATGCTAACCGACGACTGTAGAGTCTGAGATGTAGCTGCGTTGTTTGACCTTAGGGTCAATTTGTTGTCTTGAATGTTTTCCAGTTGTGAGTAATCTTTTTTAAGTTTAGAATGGTTGACTTCAAATTATTCGGAAATGGCCTTACAAGCATTAGCAGACTAAGCCAAGATTGATGAGCAACAAGATCACTCGTGATGTCTTGACGTTGAGTAACACACACCTGAATGCTTCAGACCAGCGGACTGCCAGAACGTCTGCTTTTATACAACTGAGTGCATCTGATTAGCATCACCTGGCTGCTACTTACCCTCTTAACTCCTTTGTAAGCAGTAGGGGTGTACTGCTTACTGCTTTTACACTTTTCACTTTGTTTTTGTTCAAGAAAATAACAGCACAGTGTGTTATATCACGTATTGTTGTTCATCTAAGATCGTATTTGCCAATATTTTAGACCCGCTTATGTCTTGATATGTAAAACCTAAGAAGATGTCGCTTTTTTTCTGCTTTATTTATGTGTGAAAATGTTTTTATAAAACAATTCAACTGATGCTGCTGCTTTGTTACACTACAAACCAAAACTATCCGTGTTAAAGTTGAATAATTCCTTATAAACAATTATGAAAGTCATATAAAGTGATATGATCTGTCCTTCTCTCCACGTCTCTCCCAGATTCTCTATGATAGTCCCAAAGCAAGGCGAGAGGTGGAGCTCCACTGGCGAGTGTCAGGAGGGCCGTACATCGTTCGCATCCTGAGCTTGTATGAGAACATGTATCACGGGAAGAAGTGCTTGCTCATCATCATGGAGTGGTATGAGTCGTATTTCACCATCTCACCAGTCAGTTAGCACTTCCTTGAATCAAACGCTTTGACGGTACTTTCCTTTTTAAAGCTCGATGATTTCTTTAAACAACTCGTGTCTTGAAACTTAGAGCGAGTCTGCTTTCTTTTTGTTGAGCGCATGACATTAAAGAGGTTTTCATTCTGTAGGATGTAACGATGAATCACTATTTTAATGTGAAAGAGAGCTCAGAGTGGATTCCCATAAGTCACAGCTCTGTGTAGGACGAGAGATGGTGTAAGATGACGCCCGTTGAATAAATGACAACGTAACAAAGTGACAGATTAAAAATAACAAGTTTAAGTGGCCCTGCGTCATTTTTTCAGGCTTCCACTTTTGCTCCCCCTCCCCCATTTTTTTTTTCCTTTACCTTGCTTAATGACAAAGAAAATGAGCTCCTCAGTGATTAAGGTCTTACAACATGCCCACATGTTTTTCCAGCAAGATACTATCAATGCTGTTGTGACACTGTAACCGCACAGATATCAGTAACTCAAGTGTTTGCTGGGCTAAATATAAACAGAGTTAAGAGGCCATTGGGTATATGGTCTCCTTCTGTCAAATAATAACGCTGGTCCTTTACTAAGGTTAGGTTAGGTTAGGTTAGGTTAGGTTAGGTTAGGTTAGGTTAGGTTAGGTTAGGTTAGGTTAGATTAGGTTAGGTTAGATTCGGGCACACGCTTACGTCATCTGTGGATTTTATCTGAGATCAGAGATTACGTCACCTTTCAGTGCAGCCGGGGAAGCCATTCCCTCAGATGTCAGATCTTCTTCACAGCAGCCATGTTGACACTGGTTACACAGGTGTTACCAGTGTCATTAACGAGGCAGTCTCCTTTATTTACGAGCCTTAATTATGTGATTAGTAACACCTGCGTATTCCACCTACGTCATGGCACATGCTGGGAGAAAAGGGTTTTTTTTGGTTGTTTTTTTTTTTTAAATATGCGTAACACAAGTATAGTTACATAATAAGCTGAGCAATAGTAACCTTTAACTTTATACAAGTTAAAGGTCAGTTATAAGAGCTGCTGCTCTGAAGCTGACACGGAGACAGAATTCCATCTGGGCTTCATGACAAGCTGTTTGTAATGAATTCAACACCATCGCTAAACAGTCTGTTTGTTTGTGTGTGTGTATGTGTGTGTGTGTGTGTGTGTGGTTCAGGTATTACTCATGTTGTGGGGAAGTGTTTTCCTTATAAGGACAAAAACATTTGTCTACATGTGGTAACTGTCCAAGTCAATGCATGTTAAGGGTCTGGAAAGTAGCTGTAGTGAAGATGAATATGAGTAGAGGTCACATAACTCTGTGTGTGTGTGTGTGTGTGTGTGTGTGTGTGTGTGTGTGTGTGTGTGTGTGTGTGTGTGTTGTGGTTTGGTTGTGGGTGTTTTGTGTGTGGGTGTGTGTGTGTGTGTGTGTGTGTGTGTGTGTGTGTGTGTGTGTGTGTGTGTGTGTGTGTGTGTGTGTGTGTGTGTGTGTGAGAGAGAGAGAGTGAGGCTTCAAACT
>VURO01024239.1:0-15058 GCA_015108175.1 Pelvicachromis taeniatus | reverse complement strand
GTGAGATGGTCGAGAATATACTCCGGTGTCCTTTTATATTTTAGATAGCAAGGAGGAGACGGCTGAGTTTATTCAACTTCACCAAAACAATCTGCAGATTTCATTAAAATTTAATAATATCATCTTGTCTTTATTTTTAGTTAGCACATACCTTAAACACTCAAAGCTCTAAGCTAATGATAGTTATGTAAGAGCAGATACATGCTGGTGCAATAAGCTGTAAGTTTTACGGCCAATGGATGCATGATCTGATTAGTCGACTAATCGCAAAAATAATCGGTGACTAGTCGACTATCAAAATAATCGTTTGTGGCAGCCCTACTGTACATGGCATGGCTAAACTGCAAATATGTAAAGATTCCATTAATACTAAATGCTAAGGTGACACACACTCCATCCTTTACAGGAGAGACTTTAATGACCCATCATAATAATGCCCAGCCACACTCTGCACACTGAACTGGCCCCTCTAATATCTACAACATACAAAAAAAAAAGGAACTAAGCAAGAATGGAAAAATGTTCCACTTTTCAAAACTACAGCAACCGGCTCCATGAAAGCTCCATTGTTAAAAAAAAAAAAAAAAAAAAAAAAAAAAAAAAAAATCCCCCAAAAAAAAAAAAAAAAAAAAAGCAGCAAACGTGCCCCTTAGCACAGTTTGAATACTCATTAGTCATCGTGCGCAGGTTTGATTAAACTAACCAATATGGTCGGTTCCACGATTATTGTGGAATAAGTTTATAGTTCCATCAGTCAGATGAGCAAGAACAGAAACTCGTCTTCATGGTGTGAATTCTCTGCGTACCACGAGGATATTGACTTTTTGTTGCATTTAGGCCACATAATGTACTTTGCGGATGGACAACACTATCGGTCATTGGTGATGCCGCAATAGAACAATTGGCTTATTCGTACCCCTAGTGCACCATTAGAGCTCCACATAAGTTACAAAGATCTCCAATTAAGTGTGTAAAAACTAGACTGGCCTGGACAGCACTCGATCTGCACCACCATTCAACAAGACAACAGAATGTAAAGTGGGCCTGCACTAAGCTTTCCATGACTAAATGCCATCAACGAGGTTACAAAATCTACCCAAAGTAAAAAGGTAGTCTGGAATGCTGGGGTCCACTTGCCCTTAGTCAACCCCAACTTCATCTCTTCCACTGCAAACACTGCCCCTTTCAGGGTAAAGTGGAAGCCAATAGGAGCTCATGCTTCATTCTTCCTTGTCATCAGTCAAATTTGGACGACTTAAATCATGGAAAAGGAACTTTCACTACGTAAAGATGAGGTGTGGCGTTTCCCTTTGTTTCAGCCCAACTGAAGGTGGTACAGGTGGGGCAGGTTAGGGTTGGCGTGGTCTAGTGGTGCAACATTCCTTCTCTCAGGTTCATACTACTGTTACCCTATCAAAACACCACACCTTTGGTCTTTAACGAGACTGGAAGAACTACCGTAAATTCCGGACTACAGACCGCACCTGATTAAAAGCTGCATGCTCTAATTTTAGAAAGAAAATCAATTTTGTACTTGTACAGGCCGCACCGAAGTTTAAGCTGCATGTGTCTCACGTTGTAATATGAGATATTTACACAGAAAGATATTACACGTGAGGATTTTTAACTTTTAATGTAATCCGTATGGTAACATAAACATTCTGGTAAAAATGTTATGGTAACATAAACAAATACATATTGCAAATGATTTGTTTTTTTTTGTTTTTTTTTTTAACAGTGCCTGTAAGACGGCTACCTTTAAGAATACATGCGTATCGGTAACACACAAATTATGTTGCTTATGCATTTTTACTGAAGAGTGCACGAACAACATTCCAATATCTCCTAATGACAGGTAAAAATACATACTGTATATATACACTGCAGCCTACCAGGAAGTCATTAATTGCCTTCTTCGTCTTCCTCCTGTGCACTAAAAACCATCAAAGTCCTCTTCTTCAGTGTCTGAATTGAACAGCCTCAGGATCTCATCACTCACTTCAGTCTCTTCGTTGTCACTCTCACTTGAGCGCACGTGGTCCTGTTCATCACGCAGCAGTCCAGCCTTTCGAAACCCATTAGTGATGGTGGATGTTTTGACACGGCTCCATGCATTTAGAATCCACTGGCAGTCTTGAGTTAAGCTCTAAGGACCTGGCGTTCACATATGTGGACATTACATTTTGGGTTGTCTAAAACAAAATACAAAATTTTGCTCTACAAGGGCCTGATATCCACTCACGAGGACATTCTTTGTCTTTGTTTTTATATTAATCAGGTCCCAATCAGCCCAAATAGCAAAGAGAAATTAAAAATGCATGCCATGAACGAGTTCGGTCGCATGCTGTCTGTTTTGGAAAATGATTTTTCACCGCTTGTCATTCAGGCCTCCCACTCAAGGCGCAGTGCCACTTTAAATGCCCGGTTCTCGCTGATGTCCAGTGGCTGCAAATACTTAGTGGTGCCCCCAAGAATCACAGCTGGAACTGAGTTTGAACTCCTGATGACAGCTTTCACTGACTCTGTTATATGGGTCTGATCGGTCTGATCTGCACAGTGGAAACACCGCAGCCGCCTGCTCCCTGAGCGTTAACCCAATCTTCAAGAAGGTTTTCAAGTTCGGGCCATCTGCTGTGATTACATCTGAAAGCTTTTGTCGTCTTATTGCATTGACTCAGTTCTTCACGCGGGCGTCTCCACCGTCTCACCGTCGATTCATTTATGCCAAGATTACCTGCAGCTTGATTTCCTTCTAGAACTGCCAGATCGATTGCCTTTAACTTAAAAGCTGCATCATGTGTTTTTCTTCGAGTGTTTTCCATGTTGATGAGGGTGAGTACAAATGACTGATTTACAATAATTTAATTGTGAAAGCGCACTTGATTTATCACACAATTTCATTGTGTCATAATTTGCTGTGTGCAGACAGGAGAAGGACTCAAGATCAGACTTCACAGAGGCAGGAGTGGAATCCAAAAAAGCAGCTTTATTTGCTGACATAAAAAAAATACAAAATAAAACTGGAACATGACAATAATCCACAGGGCCGCACAAAGAGCCACACAGCATGGGGTAGAGACGTTAACGACGGGACGCAGAGCAAAGAAAACAGGGCTTAAATACACAGGGGCATAACGAGGGAATCGGGGACAGGAGGGAGACACAGCTGGGAGAAATTAACACTGACGAGACCAGGGAAGCAAAACTCAAAACACTAACATGAGACAAAGACCTTCAAAGTAAAACAGGAAACGCAAAACACCAGCAAAGGCACAGACACAGAGACACGGGCTTTACACAGGGTCCTGACAATAGAGGGAACACAAAGGTAGGGAAAACACAGGCAGGGGTGACTGGACACAGAAGAGAGGGAACACAGAGTACATGAGGACTAGGGACCAGAAACAGCACAAAAATAATAACAAACACAAAAAGGACCATGACACATTGGACCTGTGTGAACTACTTATCAATCAATACTGTTACGAGGTAAAATGTTTTTGGCGGCATGAAAAACCAAAAAAACCCAAAAAAAAAACATGCACTAGCTGCACCTTAGTATAGGCCACAGTGTTCAAAGTGTGGGGAAAAAAACATAGCGGCTTATAGTCCAGAATTTACGGTAACTGGACTGGTTCTTACATAGTGCTTTTCTACTCTACCCGAACACTCAAAGCAACATGCCTCTCACAAGCACTTTTTTCTATGCCCTTTCTGATACTCAAACATTCATACCAATGGCCGCATTGACAGGAGAGGAACCTGGGGTTAGTATCTTGCCCAAGGATATTTGGCATGCAGACTGCGAAGAGCTTGTAGGTCATCTGCTCTACCTCCTGAGCTGCAGCCACTCCAAGTTAAGCTAAATCCATATGAACCACTGATGCAAGTTTGTTTTTCATAGCATCATTCATATCCACTTGCATACAACAAATTACCACTTACAAATCTGCCCATACATCAAGGCAGGTCCCAAATTGTGAGATACGTAAAAATTAGTGTTGTTTTTTTTAAAAGGTGTGGAACTGCAATAAGAAACAACATTTAACATATCAAAGAGGATGGCAGGGAGCTTGGGGTCATTTGATGTTTTTTGAAGAAAAAAAAAAAAAGAGACAGTGTAGACCTTTAGCTAAAAACAGCTGCTTGTTTACTGCATTTATCCCCCTCCCCCTGCATAAACCTTAGCTGAGAAATCCAGTTAAAAGGTGAAAAAACAAACTACAAGCTAAAGGAGGCCATACAGCTCAACAGGGCTGAGGTGAACTCCAGATAAGAGAGATAATTCTCTGTGGATCTGTAGCCACAAATGACTCCTTAAAATAGAAAGTAGTCATTAGTGCAGCTTTAACCAGTGTCTTATTGCAGAAATCGTGGATCTGGAACAGAGTGCCTATAAGACGAGGCTTAGACTGCTTCCATGCAATCACAATAAGCATTCAGATACCACAGACCGACATGGAAAATGACAGTCAGCTCTGCCACTATGGACTCCAGCTTCTTAGTTTAGTGCTTGAATGGAAGTCATGGGAGGCTCTACTGCCATGCCTGCAATTCCTGCTTGAGCTATCTTGTACTGTCCACCCCTGAGGGCTATCTGATTGCCTCTGTGACCCTCAGCAGGGACTGGAGAGAGGAGGGTCAGCTTGGCAAAGCAAGATGAGAGCCAGCGAGGGGGATGGGGGCTGAAAGAACTCACTGTTCCTTGAAGCGTCAATTGTGCTTCAGTTTTAACTGCTCAGTGGTGAACAGTCCTCACAAGAAATCATAAAGAAAGTCATATAGAAGGTTCTGGATGTAGGTAGTGCATCACTAACTTCTGGATACTGTCAACTCCAGTAGCTGCAGTCTGCATTAGAGTAAAGCAGAGAAGGAAAAAAACAAACAAACAAACAAACAAAAAAAAAAAACAGGGTTAAACATTCACTACTAATGAATGTTTGTTTGCTCAAATGAAGCAATATGAAGAATGCACACAGTACCCGAAAACACAGAAGAGGATATATTTGAACCATCAAATTGTGAGCTGATGATTACGATGAGCGCTGCGACAATCTGTTCAGCATGAATTCACCACACACTGCAAGCAATACTCTGATTCCAAAGCCAACATGCCCTGTAAACATGATGCAATATAGTTTGAGAAATGAGGTCCCCATTTCAAAGTGTGCCACTTCCTTTGTGACTACTGTCAATCACCACTGTAACAATTCAAGTGAAATGGGCTGAGCAACAGATAGAAGCTGGGCAGGCCAGGGCCAGGACATCTGCTAGCTCTGACATCGACACACCCAAAGACAAATCCTGAGACTATGAATTACTATGAAAAATGCTACCAAGTTAGGTCCAACAATTCTCTAAAAAGCAATAAAATGAGATCCTGAAATAAATAAATAAATAAAACCTCAAACCACAACAATACAGCCAGATTTAGTGATGCATAGTGTATAAGGAACTTTTAAAACACACCATAACATAGATACAGAGGCTTGGGTAATTAATAGTGATGCATTGTTTGTACAGCAGAGAAGCTCTGATCCTTCAATCCTCTGAGCAGTGTCTGCATGTCTGCAGTACATGTACCTGAATAGCTGCTGGGTGGTGTCAATTGGTGTATAGTAAAGTGTTAACTACTTCGTAAAATACGCTGAAGCAAAATTAATAAACAAAACCCCCATAATTTTCTCTTACCAACACAACCCTAGCATAATGCATGTATTAGTTGGGCCTTAAGCATAGAGAAACGATGTAGTGTGCTGATGCTGATGATGCATGGGACATCTGTCCAGCACTATTCAGCAATAAGTGATGTTCATGCACTAATCCTCATCTCAAAATCTAATCTTTGACACCAAAAACAACACATCATTCGCAAAACGCAGACACGAGATCCTGAGGCCACCAAAGTGGGAGCCTTCTGATACTTGCCTACACTTAGAAATCGGTGATGAGTCCGAATTATTGCTGACAACGTGGACCAAGCTCTTGCTGTGGTTATACAGGCACTGGATGGCTCATAACAACAGGCCAGCATAACAAATGTTACTCATTAAGGCAAAATTAATAAACAAAATAAATAAACACATGCATAGACAGCATTAGCATGCTGTCTATGCAGGTGCTTGTGAAGAGCCACATTTTTTTAACAATATTGTTTCTGTCCTGGAGCATTCTCCAAAATAAGAGTAATGTCCATATCCATGCTGTGGACTGCCCCACTATTTTACTCCTCTGACACACGACCTGAAATCCGCTGATCGTAGTGGGAGTGCAACAATGGATAAGTGGGATCGATAGGCAGGCACAACTATTGATTCCAAGGAATTGGAATACTGGGAGCCGGTTCTCGATTCCCATCCCTAGTTAACATTAAGGTAGCGGCTATGGTCAATAATAAAACAATGTAGGAACTAGGTTCCAAACATCAGCCCTGCCTGTCTGTAATGTCAACACGTGGTGTTCATTTAAGACAATGGCACAATTATATTATTGTGTCTACAAACTGTTAGGTTTCTCTTAAAGTCCAAGATTAAAGCTAAGTCTACGAGCAACTAGCCACAAACAGTAGTAGCATTCCTCAGCAGCTCTATTTGACAGCACATTCTCTGACAGCCTAAAAACATTGGCCCCATTTACTAATGTGGAAATGAGGCCAATACTGGTAAAGTTCTTAAGTTCTGTGCAAAAATATGTGTAGACACTTGTTATTTTGTGTATACACAAAATTACCCTGTTCTTGCACATTGCATACTGCACATGCCATAAAAAAAAATTCAAAAAAGACAAAGATTATGCCTGGAAATTAATCTCTTAGTGATGACAAACAACACAAGTAGTTTAATTAGATAAGACAATTAGTTTAAATGACACAAGGAGCACTCAAACATGTTTAAATTAAGCGATTAAAACTTTGACCTTTCTATTTATATCCTTTCAATGACACCTACTCAGCTCGATCCGACTCAGTTTCAGGTATCTTCTATTACAAGTGAGCAGCACCTCAGTGTGGGTGGGGTCATCATAGCTCATCACTGACACAAACAGGCCTAATTGCTCTTTGCTATTTTTTTAGTCTGTTAGTGTTGATACAAACCTATTGATATTAATATCAATTAAGACATTCTAGTACTGTGATAACCCTAAACTATAGATAGCCTAACTGCAGATATAGTAATCATAAAGATTCTTAATCTTCATGTATTATCTTCTTTTTTTTATTTTTATTAATTACACACTAACAACATACATTTAAAAATAGTTGTAAAGGATGACAAAGTTCTTTCCTTGCAGAGGGCCATTCTTTGCAGACAGGCTGCAGATGTGATAAGAGTGGATACTGCTAAACACCAGGCAAAGTTAGCTCAATGCTTCATTTATGTCTCGCAACATTCATAAAAACCCAAACCGGCTACACCTCACATTAACTTAATGTTTTTCATACAATCACACTAATCAGGATTCATATTGATGACGTCTGAACTTATTAAGCACAGACAACTCAACTTACTTGTGCCATCTGTAACTGTTCAATAAGCAGATTACACAAATGCTGAATTTTAACATTTATTCAACATTTATTGTTAAATGTATTGTCCTTAATTATTTTTCATGTGATGCATTACATGGAAGCATTGGAATTTCTGCAAACTTGCCAAACCACAGTTATCTACTTCAAGACCAAACTGAAGCTGGGGTGAGGAATAATGTGCCACACCCTTTGGATCCAGCTGCTGGCATCACCGCATGTGCTGCATTTCTTGAAAGTCTACAATCTTTTGATTCACAGCTTCAGCTTTGTAGGATTCAAGTGGCGCACATAGCTTAATGAGCCATGGAGTTCAAACCATATCAGCCTCATACAGGGATACACAGAGGCCGTGATGGTGAAACTGTAAATCAAGGGTGTGCGTCTTTGTTTGACCACGGGCTCCATGTGGAAGTGGAGGTGGCGACAGCTATAAACTAAGCAATAAATGAGCGTGCTGCAGCTCGTTGGGAACGCTGATGTTCTTTCTGGCTCCTATAATCAAGGCAGTGCCAGCAAAAGGCCAATGTGCCTTTAAGAGGTGCCTCTCTGTGGTAGCTGCACAGCGACAACGCCTCTGCAGTGCAGGGAAACGCAACATTTCGCACATTTCGACAACGTTCAGAAGAAAACCCTGTCATGTAATGTTTCTGCACTTATGAATAAGCATAAGCTCCCATAACGTGACAGAAGTAGCTTTAATCGGACGGCAGGATTTACATTTCCATCTAGCTGACATCAAACGTCCCACGCACACGTACTGTAATCAGATGTGTTCCCTTTGTTTTAAACGAGGCCTTTTCAAAATAATTACGCCGTTCAGTAGCAGGACGTGTGCCGTTACCGTCTATCAAATATATAATCCCTTGTTCTACACAGCCGCCTACTTCCTTGCTCCTGTTTGTCAGTAAGGCCAAATAAAAGGAAGGATTCAAAAACTGTGTTTGCGTGTTGTTTCGCCTAAAACAAGCCAAGACAGCAGTCAGGCCACAGCTGCACGAAGCGTGACTGGCAGCCGTGTGTCAGGAAATATCCAACCACAGGTGTCTCCCATCACAGCCGAAATCAGCTCCCCATCCAGGCAGCAGGAGACACGGTGAGGGCGTTCTGCGTTACAATGGCTGTGGTCATAATGTTACTGCGTTATAAACTGCCCGTTAACCAACATTCATGCGTGTAAATAAAAACTCAACACGTACAGCTTAACGTAAGGTACCAATAAAATAATGCATCAAACTCTACATTTAGCTAGCTACCTTATCCTTTGGTTACTTCTTACCAGACAGCTTTGATTCTTTGGTAGCAGAATTTTGTCCATCGCCGAAGCCTTGCGACGACGATATCTGGGCGGACTGAGTCACTGGATCCATTTTATTTAAGTTACCACACAACTGCACAGAAGCGGCGAAATGTCTGTCGTCTCGGATGGGGTTCTCTTGTGTTGGTCTATCAGGGTGTCTATGACGTCTGACTTTCCTCGAATTTCCCCCAAAAGTGGGACTAGGCTCTGCACCTTCACCCTGTGTCCGAGCACTGAGAGCGGAGCGGAGACAGAGGGAAACAAGGCAGAATGTGGAGGAGGGGCAAAAAAAAATCTGTCTGCGTGTGAGACGTTCAAGGCTTACGCTTCCAGTAGGACGTGTCAGCGTTCGACAACAGCCGCAAAACAAAAAAGCAAAAAGTCATACGTTATCATTATCGCCATTGGCTGACTTGTCCATCTCGCTTCTACCATTGAAAAAAATTATATCAACTACTCTGTCAAGTACAGTGTCACTGAATTCCAGAGCAGCACAGAAAGAAACAGACAACAGCATCAAAAGAAATATTCCTGAGCACAGGACACCATGGACAACACCTGCTCCGAGCACAAGGGCCACTGTGTACTTCGGAAATTAGCTATTAATTCACTTGGAGACAGAATTTGAACTACTTTTGATCGAAATATTAAAACATGAGTGCAAATTCACAATTTTGATGAACATTTACAATGACAATAAAATGTTATTCTGTTCTATTTTGTATACAGAAGTATTTCTTAGCTTGTGTCATAGCCAAAGACATACTGTTTTAAGGAAAGATAAAGATGCCGTGAGTTCATCTCTGCCGTACATTCTTATGTTATTCTAAATGTGTTATGCTCCATACGTGCCCCGTTTTCCGTTATGTAACATTTACTTTTGCTCCATTTTAAAGCACTTATCTCGAAAAGGCGTCGTGGCGACCTCTACTGGGGGTGTAAGGAAATATCCTAAAAATGAACTGCATTTCCCAGCATACATAAGAAAAACCCGACTGCGCAGGGCTTACGATCTCGAAGCATATGGATGGGCTTATTAGTGTACAGTTGCCCTCGAGAGAAGCGTACTTGTTGCTGTGAGATCTGCTTTGAGACGCAAACGTTGAGATACGGCAACTGACTTTCGGGCAGATTGAGCTGCGCGGCAAAAGAAAGGGGACACAAACAAAAACATGTGGCGCGAGCTGTGAGAAAACGGGTATGTGATCACTTAAACATTGGTCAGAATGTTGGCTGATTCAGAGCTTAGGATGAGTTGGTGTTGTTGTATAGCTGGTGCGATAATGTGCGATACTTTCCAAAAGTGGTGACTTTAGCTGATAGCCGCTTGTTAGCTTGTTAGCTTAATAGCTGCTCATTCAGGCAGATAACGTATTCCCCTCAGTGTGTGACTCATTTCGGGTTTGGTTTGTGTCTGCATGTCGTCCAACTTATTTATACAAAGCAGGACTAATTCAGCAAATTAACACGGCTTGAAAGGTGAAATGAGTAGCTAACTTAATTTAGTAAAGTTAGCTAGTTAGCTTACGTCACAGACTATTCTACAATATAAATGGACCAAACGGAGTATTTTGTTTTAGAATGACAGAGTGTTCGCCTTCGTGATGTTCCGGATATGTTTCGGCACAGTGATTGTTGTCATGAAACTCTAAAAGAACTGCCGTTTGCAGCTCTGCATTGAATGTACGCAGGTAGCAGTGAGACTGCCCCGCCCACCGAAGCGCCATGTAGCCGGTGTTAGCAGTATATTTGTAACCGGCATTACGCAACAAGTCAAGCCGCTCGGCTCCGCTCCAGTCAGTGTTTACGTCTTAGTCTGTTCAGCACTTAATATTTACTGCTGGCATTATAAACATATGTTTCTTATATACCTCCATGCCTGCGACTGTAAACCAAACGTCATACATGCTATGCTGTGTTGTGTGCAGTGTAACTTCTGTTAGCAACGCTGTAACACTGATTTCTACACAGAAAGCTATCTCATTTAAGCTATCTTACGTTCGTATATGAAATATTACAAATAAACGAGTTTTAATACGTCCTGTATTCGTCTGCGCTGATGTGGTCTGTCGTTGTCCTAAAACTATTAATACGTGTTAATAACTGAGCACAGGCATTCGCCAGACCAGAGAAAAGCGACCACACCAAATGTTTCCTTGTGTATGAATGAGGTTATTTAAAACTTACAGTAACCACTGTAATGTATTATCTTACTGAGTTTTATGTAAAGATTAAAGAATATGTGGATAGCTGTCAAATTAAAGGAAAGACCTGTAATAAGTGACTTAGTGAGGTTGCTGCATGAATAACTTTAGTGCTTCTTGGCACTCATGCTGCAGGTCTTGGTAAGTCTGCTTTTATAACTGTGAACTGTTTTGTTTTTAATGTTTTCATCTACAATAGCGAACCAGAGTTCTTGGTGACGAGCCAGTAAGTAGGAAATACATTGTTTTCTTTAAGTAGTTATTTTTAATGGGCCAACTTATGAATTTGCCTATTTTCTGCAGTTTAGTGAGTTATGTAGTTAGAGATGAACTGACTTCTCTCCCCGTTCAGTACTGCAGGTGAGGAGGCACACATACATCAAAGTTGTGACTGACAGCAGGCATTATGGGTTTGCACTCAGCCCAGAAGAAGCACTTTCCTCTGCGGGGAATTGATGGAGTTGTTCAGTTGTTTGATGCAGAGCTCCGGAAACCCGAGCCAGACTTGGCTCTTCTTTCGCTGGTCTTGGGTTTTGTTGAGCACTTCCTGGCTGTGAACCGGGTCATCCCTATAAATGTTCCAGGGGTTCGTTTTGAGCCACTGGAGCCGGATTGTCCCACGTCTTGCTTCCCCACAGTGGAGCTGGGCATGATTTCTGCTCTGTACGAGCGGTTCACAGCACAGATCCGTGGGGCCGTGGACCTGTCCCACTATCGGAGAACTGCTGCGGGATCCAGCAGAGAGCTGGTGAAGAAGGTATCAGATGTGATCTGGAACAGTCTCAGTCGTTCTTACTTCAAGGATCGAGCCCACATCCAGTCCCTATTCAGCCTCATCACAGGTAATATAGCTCAAGTTTTGTGCTAATAAATGGTTTTTCTCATGATGCTTGTTAGGTGAGTTCAACATTTATTGAAGTTTCGGTTAACCTGATTAATTGTTGATTTTGAACCAGGTACCAAACTGGATAGTTCTGGAGTGGCCTTCGCAGTAGTGGCTGCCTGTCAGGTCTTGGGTCTAAATGATGTACACCTGGCACTATCTGAGGACCACGCCTGGGTGATATTTGGTAAAAATGGTGAGGAGACAGCAGAAGTCACCTGGCATGGGAAGGGTAACGAGGACCGACGAGGTCAAACAGTTACAGCAGGAGTCAATGAGAAGGTGAGGCCCATATGTCAACAGAATGGATGTGAACCAGCTGTATGCTCTATGTAGCCTATGCTGTGTGTCCCTTAGTCGTCTACTGCCCCTATTAGGCAGTGAGTGTTTGACTCATTTTAGACACCACAGTCAACTCCATTTCCTTTGTGTATTTTAACTTTTAGAAATCATTAAGTCCAGAGTACCGCTGGGCAACATCACGTTAAAAAAATAATCATCATGAAAAATCTTTCCTGCATAGAAATGTGAGAGTGGCCAACATAAAGTCGATAATACTAATTCCATGAGAAGAGTGTGGAGCTAAACCAGTCATGTGGTTGGACTAGAGTTAGAGCAACATCAGGTTGATATACATTCTGACAATAATGTGAGCAATGTAAGTAAAAGAAGGGCATTTTCCATCCTTTTCTGTCACAGCCGTCACTGATGACGGACCACCTAATTCAAAGTGTGACTCTCTTTGCCACAAGGTGCCAGCGACGGCAGAAGTATGGTGTAATAGACTGCATAGGTCAAATGTAAGCATCAAAGAAGCCTAGATGGTGGTGTACAACATGACTACTTCTTCTTTCAGTTTAACAGTAACTAAAGTAACTTAACTTGTAACTGTGCAGGAGCTGGACAGCATAAAACTGAAAAACATTTTCTAGCCGGCATGTTGTATCTTGGGTTGTGCTTTTTAAGCAGTTGCTTAAAGCCCTGTTTTGTTTTTTCCATTATGCATGTCAGTAATTTCCATCCTCCGTTTGCTCTTCCTGTCCTATCCCGTTCAGCCAGTGACACCTGGTGGAATCATTTATTTATATTTGGGTTTCATATCACTAGCTGATGGTATCTCCTCCTTTGTAGCCTGTTTGTACTGCATGTCTTTGCTTTTACCACAAGTGGGAAAACAAGTGTGTTGTTACGTCTTTAAATGTGCCCCTTTCCTCATTCATGCAGACAGAAAGAAATGTAGAACTTCTATACATGAACCATGACCCAGATCTAAAGCTGTTTTGCCTCGAATATGAATGAAGTTTCTATTGGGGAAGAAAATTATGACTAAATGTTGGATTTATTACATTTGCAGAGATTTAGAAAATGAAGCCAAGCTGTATGTAGTGCTTAAAAAATAATCTTAGGCTGTGTACACATTGGGAGTGATTTGGTCGTTGCGCATGGCTTTGAGGCTGCGAGCTGGTTCCTTTTGCACGTTTCAGGCTCCAGTTGCCTAGGTGACCCTTAAATATATCTAATATACAGTCAGTTGCATCATCTCTGTTCACTCAACTGCAGTTAACTGAATTCTGCTTTCTTACTTCTCACAAGCCATGTGATCTCCGGTGGCCACTGTAGGACAAACGACGCCATTCTTCATCTGTAGTGAGGCATGGAGGAGGCAGTAAAACATTGTGAGGTGTCAAATATGAGTTTACAAGTCAGTGAAGCTCACTTCTGTGTGAGAGCGATACTCAGGCGAGTTGTTGTTGATATCCCAAACTTTTCTGTTGGTAAGCATTGCTGGTTTTGTCGCTGTTAGCAGCTGGTAGCGAGCGTTAGTGAAATTGTCTTTGAAGTGGATCCTAACGGCACTGATAATAAACTCTCATAAGATTTGAGAATGTAATCAAACTGTTTATCAAAGGGAAAGTGTGATTTTTAGACCAACATTAGCTGGTATAATATTAGCTTTATGAAAATGCATTAGTTTATTGGAAAATTTACTTACACATTTCCAATACAGTGTATGTTTATGAGTTCAATATAAAAAAGAAAAATTCTATTACACCTCAAAAACTACTTTCTGTTCTTCAGACTTAATGTATTATCAGCTGTTATTTGACTCGTAGTTGCTTGAAATATCCAAAAAGCATTTACTTTCTATAGTATGATCACCGTGTTGCCATGAGGTTCTTTCAGTGTGTTCACAGCTTCAGTCAAATCTTGGAACTCAGACAGAGTTGGGTGGCTGTAGCTCAGGAGCTAGAGCAGGTGATCTACTAATACCAACATATCCTTGGGCAATCCCAAAAAGTTGATTGTGTTTGTCTGGATGTAGTGTTTTCAATGGAAGAAATGTTTCACCACTCATCCAAGTGACTTCGCCAGTCTCAGGTGACTGCAGATTTCCCCAGCATTATAAACATTATCTTTACACAATGGCTGAAACTAACCCATTGAATGGGTGTGATGCTGATACAAAAAACCCGCTAGTGGAACTGATCACAGCAACAGAATAGCAATTTGAAACAACAACATTGCAGACGTGGAAGCAGAGGAACTGATTTCAGCCTGTCCCAGCAATGCAAAGCCCCCAGCATCCAACATCAGCATGGAGGAGAGGAAGGCACTCACATCACTTAGTAATGACAACAACATTATCCTTCTGGCAGACAAGGGTAGGTGCACGGTTTTGCTAAAAGTCTGTATGGTTTACCAAAGATACATAAACAGGATGTACCTTTAAGACCAATTGTCTGTGTGATCAACTCGATCACCGATAACATCTCAAAGTTTCTGGCTTTGATCCTTAACCCGTTGGTAGGCCCCTTTGAATCGGGTCCCCCGACGCAAACAGAGTAATGTAGTGTACGCTGTTAAGTGCAGGAGGATTGCCAGGATTTATACATCGGGGGAACCAAACAACCTCTGACTAAGAGGATGGAACAACATAGGAGAGCCACCTCGTCAGGCCAGGACTCTGCAGTCTATTCACACCTACAGGCCAGTGGACACTCTTTCAATGATGAGGATGTCCACATCCTGGACAGGGAGGAACGCTGGTTTGAGTGCGGAGTCAAGGAGGCCATTTACACAAAAAGGGAAAGACCATCTCTGAATCGAGGAGGGGGCCCAAGGATACATCTGTCACCATCTTACAA
>VURO01024236.1:0-13672 GCA_015108175.1 Pelvicachromis taeniatus | reverse complement strand
CTCATTGGAACCTACAGGAAGCGTTTAGAGGCTGTAATTTCTGCAAAAGGAGGATCTACTAAATATTGATTTCATTTCTTTTTTGTGGTGCCCAAATTTATGCACCTGCCTAATTTTGTTTAAAGAATTATTGCACACTTTCTGAAAATCCAATAAACTTCTTTTCACTTCTCAAATATCACTGTGTGTGTCTCCAATATGATATATTTAACTGACATTTTTTATCATAACAACAAACGATTTATACAGGAAAATCATGACGATTAACAAGGTTGGCCAAACTTTCGCATCCCCCTGTAAAGCATTGTGACATAACAAAAAACAGAGATTCTTAGAGATGAAGGCTGTTGGGCAAAAAAAAAAAAGTGCCTAAGAAATAGACTGCAGGCATATACTGAAAGATCAGCGTAGCTTCCAGGTCTGAAAAGCCAGTGTACAAGTGCTTGGACTCTTCCTTATCGCCAGCAGGAGTGACCTCTTTGGTTCCAGAAGGAACTCTAATTGTATAGCTCTCTATGGTCCTTCAGAGTTTTTGTTTAAGACCTCAGTAAACTACAGTCTTTCAAGTTTTTCTGAATGCAACATGATGTTCAGTTTGTAAATGACGGTCCCATTAGTGTCAAAAAGGAGGATGAGTTAGGGCATGCTGGAGGGCATGCCTGGCATGTGATTGACAAGTTGCTGCTATATGACTGCATTGTTCTTCTGTTTTACAGTCAGATCCACCTCATTCTCCTGACATTTGGGTTAAAAAAAGCTAAGATCCCAAAAGCAAAAACCTTTAGGTCAAGGGTTCAGAAAACCTGATCTCACTAACTAATAGTCTGAGGTCACAGTTGCTACATCCATCTATCCATCCAGCATGCGGTTTATGGCTAAAGCTTATATAGTATGTTGATTTTAAGATTATGCAGTCAGCGATGTACAAAGATTTTGTGCGTTTTGAATAGTATGATAAGATGGCTCACGATTGGCTCACTGTCCTATTGTGACACTCTTGGATGCCTCAGTTTAGAGTCACTTTCTCATCTGGTTCAGCACACTTTGTGCTATAGATGTGGCATGGAGGCACACAGCAAACTTCTCAGAATAAAACAGAAGACAGCGAATAATTAAAAAACAACAAATTTCCCAAATGTGATGGGAAATATGTGATGAATAAGTATTTCAGATTGGTTTGTATGATAAAAAACAGAAAGAGACTGAAGGAGATGATGGCGATAAGGCACTAGTACAACTTTACCTGGCAAAAATGTTTGAACGACGTCACACGTTTAGCCCATGAGCTGCTCTGCCTCCATTGTGGAGGATCAGCACTGACTTCAGTCTCAAAATAAAAATAAAACATGTAACTGTGTAGAAAATATAAGTATTTGATGCAAATAATGCCCACCCACTTTGGCTGGCTTCCTCTTTCTTGCCCTAATTCCTCCCTCCACCTCAGATCTCCTTTTTCTAGCCAGGCACACACACAAACATACACCCCGTCTTCATCCTCACCAGGGAGAATAGGATTACAAGGCATAGCCTCCCTCATAACCATATCATAGAGAAGGGTGTGTGTGTGTGTGTGTGTGTGTGAGAGAGAGAGAGATTGTGTGTTTGTGTAATGACATCACTGCCACCGGATGAGTAACGCAGAAGAAAAGGATGTGTTACGATTAGAGATCTAAACTATCGTCTTCTTTGCTTTATATGCTTACAAACACACACACACACACACACACACACACACACACACACACACACACACACACACACACACACACACACACACACACACACAGAGGGAAATCTAATGAAAGGCATACTTATTCCTACACCATGTGACAGCTTAAAAAGTATAAGCAAGTCATATTCTGACAGACATTAAATAAAACAATGAGGTATATGTGAGCTGGTGCCGTGTGTGTACAATTCAGATTCACTCAATTGGCAGATGTTCATGAATCAGTGTGTTAATTTCACTAGTGTCAGTTTGGAAACATTAAAAAGATGAAAATCGAGAAAAAAACTTTAGGTTGGATTTTTCCAAAGAGTGGAACCTTTTGGACCTAAATACAAAAAGATCTACCCACCCACAGTTCCAGTTTAGTGCACTTCACACTTTCCTGTGCTAGGCTCTACGTTATCAGGCTTGACTAAATTTTTAACTTCACAGTCTCAGCTGTACAATATTCATGTCACAGTGCTCACAGTGATTAATTATTTCATTTTAGTTCTCAGTTGGAGGTTTGGGGTATTTCTGACAGCAGTAATATTTCTCATTTGTAAAATACTGTCTATTGTCAAAAGAGCGTCTGTCAGTGAGAGCTGCAACTAAATAAAGTCTTACACAAGAATTTGAAATGGTCAGGTTCTAAATTGGATTCTCTTATTTACAAACCACGCTAAAAACAGCTAATTCTGGCTACATGCTAAATATTTAATCTGAGTACCATGACTGGCGCAAAAACATTACATTAATGAAAGGTACGTGAATTCATCTCATGGACTTAAAAGACCAATAACTATAACAAAGCAATGTTACTAGTGCTGGCGAGAAATACAGGTCACAAATAAATTGACGTTTATAACGGAAATAACAGCTAAACAAAGGTGTGTGTGTGTAAACCTCATATTTAATTAAAAACAACTGCACGCATGTATATCCGTTAATGGTAATAGATAAACTGCGTGCACATACTCTGTTTTTGGAGATCAAACCGCTGACATCTCTTTCTCTTCTTACCCACAAGGCACTGCTGCGAAGCAGCAGACATGTAAGTTTGTGTTGTTTTCCACTCTTTTTCCCATCCTTCAAACGTCTGTGTGCGTGCGTGCGGACATGACTTATTTAGTGACCGATGAGACTCACCTGGCCTGCAAATTATTGATAAGTGTAAAGATGAACCTAATTTCTCCATAGGAGTTGCACTTAAATATTCATCTCCATATGAATATTCATGGCGGCGATGATGCATGCATGAATATTGGATGACTCTGGAATCGCTGGGCATTCTCTTATTCTCCTTTCTCTCTCGTTCTTTCTTTTCTCTTTCTCTCTTTTTTTTCTTTTTTTTTTTGATGTGTCAACTCTACTGCTAAAATATTGATGCGGAGCTCAACAGCGTCTCCTCGCCCGGTCCAAGGTCGCTTTCTTATACTGTTTCTCTCCCTCTCCACCACTGAGACTTACGGAGACAGGTCTACAGGCCTGTATACTGTAAGCTGCTCATATAGGGCTTTTTTTGTATCTTATATAGGTTGTTGTGTCTGCTTCTTTATTTCAAACCATGGCAGATAAGCACTCACATCCTTCACTTGAAGAAAAAAAATCTTGATTCACCATAACAGTGAATTGACTGCATTCATGTAGCAGTTAAAAAATGTACTTGCAGCCCCAACAACTTTGTATCCATGTACTTCCCTTGTATAGTTATGGCCGTAGATAGCACTTTCTCTTTCATTTACCTGTATTTCTGCATTTAAGCAAAGCATTTTCCTATCAAAGTGTTCAATTAAAATCATTAGTGATGTAATGAAACCCCTACTGAAGGGATTCGTCATTCATTTGAGTAATATATAGGCATTAATTGCAAACACTTAAGTGTTTTCTCCTTTCCAACTTGTTGCATATGACTGTTTATAGTACCCTGATTCGCTGTCTTTGGGTGTTGAAATACTGATCACATAAATAAATGATGAACTGAAAAGAAATGCAAGATGATAAAAGACAATTTGAAAATATTAATTAACTGCAACTTTCTAAATAAATAACAAAAATATATGTATAACAGCAAAACTACTTGTCTCGTTTTGTTTATGCTAAAGCGGAATGCTGTAATCCAAACAAACAGGGATATGAAGCCCTGTGACTGCTGATTTTCTAAGATTAAACCAGTGGCTAGTTGGAAAACTAGTGCGGACTAGTGCAAAACTGTGATTTCTGACTTGCTTTAAACAAAGACATTAAAAGAGAGGGACACGACACTTATAGAATCGTAATTGAAATCTATGGGAACATTCTTTGAACACAAAGAAGACAGTTTCTTTGCTCAGCCCAACAGGGGACACTTCCACTTGTGCTGCTGCACTGACGGATGTGCACAGCTGAGTGTCACCACAGTTTCAGTTATCTGATTACAGGCTGATCTCTTTGTTATCGGAGTGTTGGCAGATGTGCTTTTCACTTTCCTTGGCTTAATGTATCCATTATGTGAATTAGCATGGCAATAGTTCAGCCTGCTGGTAGAAGCAAGGAAAATAGTTTATTTAAACTTCATTTAAAATATAAATATATAAATATTTGAATTGTATTTCTCCCCATTTATTAAGACAGAACTTTAACATCAAGACAAGACTTGCTCCTACAACGGGTCTGTTTAGAAGGACTTTTATTCAAAGGTATTTTTGGTAATTTCCTTTATTTAAAAGCACTTGTTCAAGCACTTACGTAGTTATCATCGTTTCTCTCTCATATGATTTTTCTTAACAGTTTTTATTTTATTTTTTAAGAAAAGCAGAATATGGGTTTTTTCCTTTTTCGGACAGAAAAGGTGTCAAATAGAAAGAAACTAAACAAGGTACAGAAAGTAATGCAGAGGTATATTTAGACATGATTACAAAGATAGACGTAAGAACATGTGGCCATAAATAAAGCAATTGTACTAGTAAAATAAAACTAGGTTAAATGAAGGAAGGACATTAAAGGAAGATGTACTCTTTCCAACTCACCCATCACAAGAAGGTTATTTCAGTCTTCTAAGGCTGGAATATCTTACTTAACTTATTTCTTTACCGTTTAATTCCTGCTCGCTAAACTCAATATTCCACATCTGTCTAATTAATTCAGCTGGAATTAAACTAATATTTTTACTCTATCATACTAATTCAGACTAATTCTGCAACATTTTTTTTCCAAGAATGTTTTATGAATATTTGGTAACTGGTGGCTGTATGGAAGCCACAGTTGCTCCAGCAGCTACAGGTGCTTGAGTGATGTGACCTCTGGATAGGAGTAATGAAATATCCACGAAGACTCTTCCAGCCAAACAACCCCAGTGACTCTTAGCATGTTATTCTCAATCCTCCATTGGAAAGCATGGTTTTACAAACAGATTTCTGTTTGTTCGGCTGATTTTGGGGTTTTCTCTATATTATTGTAGTGTCTTTACCGTAAAACAACTTGAGGTGATTGTTGTTGTTATGGTGCTATATAAACTAAATTGAAATGAACTGAATTGAATTCAGCAAGCTTCACTCTGCCATCTTTGTTTTATGTAGGTACTGCTTCCCTTTTTACCCTCCTGGAGACCCTTTTATATTCTTTAGATCACATTTAGATCAGAGTCTGCTTAATAGGCACTGAAAAGCACTTTTATTAAGTTGTTTATTAAGCTGTTGAGTGCTGTTTGAATTGCTTCCTTAAAACTATCAATGCAGTGTCACTATATTTAAAAAAGGTACAATATGAGGAGAGACCCTCAAAGGTTCATTGCTTATGGTTTGCATATAATTTATTAGGTACAAAATCAATATTGTGTCAGAACCTTCTTTATCTCTACAATCAAACTAACCTTGATGATAATATTTTGCCATTTGTGCCGTTTTTACAGATAAATTAATCAATTTATTACCCAGGTCCATTAGTTTTTGGATCAGCCTTTTATCACCCAGCCATGCTTGAATTGGAATATACCCAGAAAAGTGTTCTTCAGTTTCCTTCCATCTTGCTTTGCACGGTAATTTCAGCTGCAAAATAAGTCTGAAATATATTTGTTTTTTAAGCAGTGTAATGCAAGTCTTGCCTTGTTCTTTGCCAGTATACACGTTTACAATCTTATTCTCATTTTTTTTATATACTGTGATACTAATTTGTCCCATTTGATTGAATTGCTCATCATTTATTTCAATTGAGAGTGCTTGGAATAGTATAATAACCTGGGTAAGATGGTCATGCAGATATCCCAGACCGCTTTCTTCGCACTTATGTAATTCAAAGCTCACTTAACTGAAAATTTAAACGCTTATGCCTCTTTTGGAGTCCTGGGTACAGGAATATGAAAACTGATTGAACCTCCTTTTTTTTTTTAGTTTTTCATGGTCCAATTCTACCAAATGAGTCTTTCAAGGAAAAGTTACATCTGTTCCTTCCTTCTTCAGTTTAGCCATAAATTTATCCCCTTAATTGGGATTCCCTGACCATTTTTACATTATAGCTTGCTACTTCAATTTACATGGTGCTTATATACACCCCTGCTGATCCAATAACAGTAGCATGAGCACAATGGATAAACAATAACGCAGCAACAAAAAACCAAACCTGTTTGTGTATGTTAGCTTCCACTTTAAGGGCTTTGATAGCTTCATGGCTCTAATAGAATATGAGTGCAGAGAACTTTGAAAGAGGGCCCTCTTCAGCTTTCAGGCTGATGCTCAGATCATCAGGTTTAGAAGGTACCCAGATATACCCTAACCCTAACCCCACATATAGCTTAGAATCATATTGGGAATATATTTAATAGTTTTGTAGGATTAATATAATTGAAGAGTCTTGTAAGGTATTTTGAGAGAGATCATTTGTATTAAAGGTAGAATACTTTTCAGGTGTCTCGATTGCACAATACCTGGAGCCGTTCCTTAAAGCTTTGTTTCAATCCTTTTCCATTGAGACTGATTCGGTCCAGGAGGGATGTTGAGTTTCTGAAAACCTTCACTGGGCTCACTCTCCCTGCCATGTCTAGTGTCACCTCCTGTGCTGAGCTGTAGGTCACCATGTTTGTAAAACATTGTCAGTTAAGCTAAGAATGGTCTTTTATTGGCCTTTTATATATATGGCCTTTTATTTATTGCTATTAAGAGCCTCTATTTGTCCTCGGTGCTGTCTAAGGTGGCCTGAAATTAAGTTTTAATTCATACAAAAATGTGTTTTTCTTTTCTTTTTTTATGGCTGTAAACAGAGCTGGATCTAATGTAAGCTACCACTGCAATCCACATTTAAAATGGGAGCACTTCATCCAACCTTCTTAAGATTGTGTTAGATAGACATTCAGTCATAACAAGCACAATATTATTAACAAGAACACAACACATAATATGTGAGAGCTATGTTAGTAAGTGCTATATATGCTCATCCAGTACAAACGAATGTTTGGACATTTTACTATTCCTGCCTCTCTCAGTTTGTGTGTATCCTGCAGAAAAGCAGCTCCAACCCTCTTGTTTTTGCAGTGATTTTTTTTCAGTCCATGTGACCGTTAAAGAACCTCGCTGTGCTCCCCTAAAATACTGGGGGGACTCGACCTTGTAACCATAGCAACAGCAGGGCTCAACAAAAGTTGTTTTTTTTTTTTGGGAGGTGTGGGTGTGTATTTGCCTTTGCATAGTGTGAAACTGAGAAAGCAGTGTGTATGTGGCCATTTTTGTGTTGTTTTTGTGTGTGTGTCCTCCGGAAAAGGATAGCTGGGCTGACAGTTGTTCTGCGAGTAGCCTTGGCAGGCCGAGGCTCTACTGTTTATTGTGATGTTAGAGTGAGGCACTTATCAACCTTGGAAAGCAGGGAGGAAGGAGTAGAGGAGTGTTTGTGTGCTCTTTGATACAGATATGTGTAGTGTTCCAGACACATAAGTGAATCTGGAAAAAAAAAAAACTTTTATGTAAAATCCTTCTAGTTTGTGGTCAACATCTGGAAAGTGCTTATTAATTTTCTAAGGGGAGAAGACTCACTTCTGCTGTTCTGAGATCTTCATCTACTGCCAAGTATTTAAAAAAAACTATAATCTATAGTATACAGCATGCAGTAGTATATTTACATTTGTAAAACAAAATACCCTACATACAGCCATGTGAAAACTAAAGTTTCCACCAAACTCAGTGTAGTGCAATTAAAAACTTAGTACACCCCATGAGTCAGTGGCTTGTAGAACCATCTTTAACATCAGTATCTTGACGTAATCGTATCGTTTATCGGTTTCAGACTCTATCATTTTCTCACTTCATTATGCAGTTATTTTGGCCCACTCTCCTTGACACTGTTGCATCAGTTCATTGAGAGGCATTCATTTATGTGCAGCTCTCTTCAGGTCCTACCATTGCATTTGTATTGGGTTGAGGTTTGGACTTTGATTGGGTCATTATAACACCTTGATCTGTTTTTCTTTTTCAGTCATTTTGTTATAGATTCGCGGGTGCATTTGGGATCATTGTTGTGTTGCCTGATCAGTTTTGAGTCAAGTTTTAGTTGTCAGACAGATGACCTCACGTTTGACTCAAGAATACTTTGTTGTATTGGTTGTATTTGTGTATTGGTGGTTTATGGTCGACTCAATGACTGCAAGGTGCCTCGGTCCTGTGGCTGCAATGTAAGCTTAAATCATCACCCCTCCATTATCATACTTTAAACTTGGTATGAGTTGTGCTGATATGCTGTGGTTTTCTCCAAACAGGATGATCGGATCAGATCAAATTAGAAAATCTGATGCATTATGACAAAATTTGGGGCTCAATGCGTCAAAGGACGTTGTTCAGATGTGGTTTGTCCAGATGAATCTTTGCAAAACTAAGCTTTGCTGCCATGATCGTTTTAAAGTGAAGAGACTTTCTCTTAGGAATCCTTCCAAACAAACAATGTTTTTTTTGTTTTGTTTTTTATCATTTTCTAATTGGGCTGTCATGGACTTTAATATTTAACTTGATGAGGCCTGTTGAGTCTGAGATGTAGCTCTTGCTTTTTTTTATATTTCTCTGATCCTTGCACAGTCTGACCTTGGGGTGAATTTGACAGGAAATCCACATCTGGCAAGATTGAGACCTGTCTTGAATATTTTCAATGTGTGACTAATCTTTTTCACTGTACAAAAATGTTACTTAAAGTTAAGACTTTCTGTAAAAGACATTTTAAGCCTTCCCACATTCATGGGCAGTAACATTTGCTTCTCTAAGATCATCGCTGATGTCTTTCTTCATTGACATTGTGTGAACATATAATATTGTCAGTGCATTTGATTAGCAACATGTGGCTGCTTCTCACCTTCTCTAAGGGTGTATTTAGTTTTTCACAGGATTTTACAGTGTGAAAAACTTTCATCCTTTCATCACTTGTGTTCAAGACCCTGAGATACTTAAACTTCTCCACCTGGTTCAGTAAGTTGTTACTGATCCAGACTCGGCACTCCACCCTTTTCCAACCCCAAATCATGGCTTTTAATTATCAGTTGCTAATTTTCATTCCTGCTTCACATTCAGCTTCAAACTTTTTGCAGATGATGTGGTTTTGTTGGTCAATGAAGCCAACAAAACCACATCTTCTGCAAAAAGCACAGATTCTGAGGCTACTGAATCAGGCAGTAGCCTTTATGGAAATTCTGTCCAAATGTTGAATAGAATGAGTAAGAAGTATATAAGCTGTCACAACGGTTGTACAGATACTAGATACCCCCAAACAATGGGCCCAATACCTTTTTAAAGCCCCCCCCCCAAAAAAAAAAAACAAAAAAAAAACAAAAAAACAAAACAAAACAAAAAAACAACATCAAAAAACACACACACAGACAGGATACCTGGGGGAACGTGGTCAAATGCACCCCCTCAGTCTGCCCTCAAAGGGACTGTCATCAACCTCCCTGCAATATTGCAGAGACATGTCACCTACCACAGCCCCAAATCATTCAGAGCCTTGACAAAATCAGGGAGAAGTCACTGAGAAGTTGATTAACTACACATATCACACAGCTGTCCTTGAAATTCTGTTACAGTTCTGCCAGAGGTGGGAGTTGACGATCTCATGCACCAGGGCCTCAGCCAGACAAGCCCACTGCTCCCCCTTTAAACATTTGGGTATGCCAGGCCTATCTAGCATTTGCCCCGCCACCTGATTCAGCTCACCACCCGGTGGTGATCAGTTGACAGCTTTGCTCCTCTAGAGTGCCTAGAGCATACGGCTATGGATCTGCCAACATGTTTACAAAATTGCTCATCGACTTGTGGCCTAGGATGTTACATGCATTTATGAACACCTTTGTGTTCAAACACAGTGTTTGTTATAGACAAACAGTTGTTACCTTGGAAGTCTAAAAGCAAAACTCAGGTTCAAATCAGGCAAGCCATGTCTCCCAATCACACGCGATTAGGCCACACTATCATTGACCATTTTGAATGTTAGATTCCCTCAGTAGACTTGTTCCCAGGTGGGGCGCCTTCCAGCTGCTGACTTCAGGGACCCCAAGAAGCCAGGTACTCTGAGTTGTTGTTTGGTGCACAAGTGCAAATGATAGTCAGGACTTGCTCCCTGACCCAAAGGCACATGTAGGCAACCCTCTAGCCAAGGTTTGCATGCCAGTATCCTTGGGCAAGATACTTACCCCAAGTTGCTCTCCGATGCATCCATTGGAGTATGAATGTATGTGAATGTTAGCCCTTCCCCTTTCTCAAAATCGAAATATTTTGTGAAATGAATATCAAAATGATTCTGATAGTAGCTTTAGTTACAGTGGTAGTTACTGTGGAATGTGATCAAGTTTTTCACAGTAAACTTTTATCCATGTCTTCCCCTCTCTGTTCTTTCTTCCATCTCTTATTATTTATCCAAATGATTATTGTTTGTGGTGTTTTTTCTTCATCTTTGTGTGCAGGTCCCTGTGTGTGTTCATGTTATGTGTACTCTGTTTATTCTCACTTTTTTCAGTACATGTTTCAGTTGTGTGGTCCGTACTGTTTGTGAGGATCCAGCTGGTGTGTGCCTCATTTTGTGTTGGTGTGTACATTGAGGGCCCACAGTGAGATGAAACAAGCATCGGACCTTGTAGAGAGTGTCAACCAATCACACATCAACGCCCACGAAACTCAGCCAGTAGATGATCAAGGTTCTGTCCCCAAGTCCACAGGAGGCGGCGCTAGTGCTCCTTTCCTAGAAGTGTGTGAATGTGGGTGTGTGTGTGTGTTTGTGACATTTCACAGACCATGATAATATTTAATTGAAACACAGAAATAACTTCACTCATGCAGGCGCGCGCTCGCGCGCGCACACACACACACGCACGTGCACACACACACACACACACACACACACACACACACACACACACACACACACACACACACACACAGCTAATAAAAATACACAGGGAAACATTAAAGCATGGAGTTAATGTGCAAGTACACACATAAAGTGAAAGTGCATCCCACACATTTGATGTCTCTTTATCATATATAAACACACTGGGTATCAGTAAAAGTTTAAATTACTAATGAAAAACAGCTGGAGGTAGGACTGCAGAAGAAAATAATAGAATACAAAAGCATTGGAGATGCTGATTATGAACTGAGTTTTAACGCAGTTCCTCAACCAGTTTGACCTAAGTGTTTGTATTTATCTAGCAAGAACTTACAGTAGCAAAATGGTTTTTCACTTTACGCTCCTCTAGCATGACTCTGTTTGCCAACTACCACCCATCAACATTGGTGTTACTTTGTGCTTAATGTTTGTATAAATGATGGACATTTGATTTGCAAATTACTGTTAGAAGCTCCAAGTTTGCCATTCACTATCTTGGTTACTTGAACCTACACAGTGTAGTGCTGGGCAGTTTTTAGCTAATACTTGTGATAGGTAGCTTTAGGGTTTGTCAATATTTTCAAGGAGTATGAAATAAATACTTCACAAATGTAGTATTCAGCATGTGTTTTTGCATTGTGTTGCTGAATGCAAGGCCTTCCCTGAAATTAACGCTATCTATATGGGAGCATATGTTCCTTCTAAACCTATATATTCTTTTCAGCATTTATGGTGCCTTTCTAGGTGTGCCAATTCCATATACACCCAAACATACACACCAAAAAAGAGAGACAAAGAGAGACCAGAAGGTGGAGAAAAATATAGAAAAGGCAGGTCACACAGGAGGACAAGGAGACCATGACACTTGGATCCCTGAAAATACCCTCATAACAATAGTTAAACAATATTGTTTTTGTGTGTGCGATGGAGACCTTACATGATCAGATAAAAGGAAAGCAGGAAGGTGACAGAATGGCTACAGAAAGTGTAAGTGGAGGCACACTTAACACTTAGGGTCTTTGGTAAAAATCTGAAATTTCAGTTCGAGATTTTATTTGAAACTGTTTCATTGCATTAAGTCATCACAGATGTCCCCTACCCCTCTCTCTCGTTCTTTGTCTCTTTTCCTCTCTCTCCCTGTGGCGAGTTCCAGTGGAGTCCAACTAATTACAGTGGCTATCAGGACTGTGTGTGTGTGTGTGTGTGTGTGTGTGTGTGTGTGTGTGTGTGTGTGTGTGTGTGTGTGTGTGTGTGTGTGTGTGTGCATCCCTGCCGCTAAATTCTCATTTCAAATAGCCCATGGTGCTCTGATGGAACGCTGGGCTGCAGACACACTTATACACTCACACACTTGCACACACACCTGCTCATTAACTGGGTTCCAAAACCAATCAGTGTGGGTGCGACAGAGTGCGAGCTCTGTCTGAGGCTGTACACACAAGCAGTGTGTTTTCGCTGGTCGTCTGGTTATCTCTGCTTTAAAGCAGAAGGAGAAACACAGAAATGATTAACGTAGACTGATACAGGGAGAGAAAAGACTATAAAATGTCTTTATTTTTCTAAACAAAAGCAGTAAGGCCCAGGACTTCTTTTCAGAGTTATTTCTAGGGCTGTGTGTCGTCACTGATTTCTATAACTGATCCCGTCCATTCGCACCCGCTTATCCTTTTCAGGGTTGCAGGGGCGCTGGAGGCTATCCCAGCTGTCTTAGGGCAAGCGGCAGGGTACACCCTGGACAGGTTGCCAGTCTGTGGCAGGGCTAACACACAGACAGATAACCATTCGCACTCACAGTCACTCCCGCATTCACACCTATGGGCAATTTAGTGTTTCCAATTTACCTATCCCCACTAACTGTATGTCTTTGGACTGTGGGAGGAAGCCGGAGTAACCAGAGAGAACCCACGCAAAAATGGGAGAACTGATGGTGGAATTGAACTCAGGACCTTCTTGCTGTGAGGCAACAGTGCTAACCATCGTGCCACCGTGCTGCCCGATTCAATTTTGATTCAGACAGAAATATTATATATTATCAGTCCATATCCATATTTTTATGTCTATGTATAAAAACATACGTATGGTCTTGGTATCCCCTCGCCTTGCTGCCTGTATGTTGGGGTTTCTCCCAGTGGACAAGAGGGTTTGCTCCCTGCGCCTTCGGGTCGGGGAGTGGGTCCTGACCGTCATCTGCGCTTATGCGCCGAGTGGCGGTTCAGAGTACCCAGCCTTCTTGGAGTCCCTGGGTGGGGTACTGGAAGGTGCTCCGCCTGGGGACTCTATTGTCTTATTGGGGGACTTCAATGCTCACGTGGGCAATGACAGGGAGGCCGGGGGGGGGGGGCGTGATTGGGAGGAACGGCCTCCCGGATCTGAACCCGAGTGGTGCTTTGTTATTGGACTTCTGTGCAAATCACAGTTTGGCCATAACAAACACCATGTTCGAACATAAGAGTATCCATAAGTGCACGTGGCACCAGGACACTCTAGGCCGCAGGTCGATGATCGATTTTGTAATCGTATCATTAAGGCCATATGTTCTGGACACTCGGGTAAAGAGAGAGGCTGAGCTGTCAACTGATCACCACCTGGTGGTGAGTTGGATCAGGTGGAGGGGGAGGACGCTGGACAGACCCGGTACAC
>VURO01024233.1:13808-32029 GCA_015108175.1 Pelvicachromis taeniatus | reverse complement strand
GGTGCAATAAGCTGCACGTTTTACGTCCAATGGATGCATGATCTGATTAGTTGACTAATCGCAAAAATAATCGGTGACTAGTCGACTATCAAAATAATCGTTTGTGGCAGCCCTAGTTGACATATCTGGATAAATGAACAAGTAACTCAAGGACGATATTTGTGGGGCTCGGGGAACTGAATAAAGTTCAGTTCAGTTATGCTGTCATTTAGCTCTAAACAATGTGACAAGACCGATTTTAAGAAAAAAAAACAAACAAAAAAAAAAACATGGTGAATGAAAAGAATAGTGTTTTCTAAAAGTCCTTAGCTTTTGTGTTGATTTTTACCCAAACTCACTCCCTTCTACGTAGTAGCATGCTTCATTTAGTTTACATTTTTAAAAATATACCGTATATCTTCCAATTGTAGCCCGGGTGTTTATTCATAAAATTATCCAGCCGGCCCAGCGTTTAAAAGAGACCTGCTTTTGTTGGAGACTGGCTCTTATTCCCTTCTCAGATGAAATTGTCACGGAAGTGAGAGGGAAAGAGGACCCAGGTGCGGTTTTTAGACTGAGGTGAAAAGACAGTGCGTTTACTTACAGTGCTCCAAAACGTATTCCAACAGTTCACAAATAATGCAGTTCCCAATTGCGCTCCTCCTTTGCTCCCGAGTGTCTCCTTGTCTGTGGTAGCCCAGTGCACGAGTGGTGCTCCCCGAAACTTCTCTCCACCCGACTCTCCAAGAGAGGAAGTAAAAGAGCAGAAAATCACAGTTAGCAGGTTCGCTAGCCGACAGTTCCAGTTCAGTGTAATAATCCCACTTCAATGGTCGCTGCATCCAGCTTAAATGCCGCTGGTCGTAGATGACGGCTGATTGGAAACAGCTGGCCGAGTGATGAAACGCGGGAGGACCGACGACCATACCAGTTGGTGGTGGTAATGCACCATTCAGTTGTTTGCCAACCACCAATAAAATTTAAAAAGAAGGAGAAGAAGACAGCGCGGAGGATACTTCCGGGTCGAAGGTCGCCCGGCAACTATTGGAGACCAGCGTCTATTTGTCGTAACATGTTTTCAAACCAGCGTTTATTAGAAACGGGCGTTTAAAAGAAACGGGCTACTAATGGAAGATATATGGTACATACGGTATACAACATACATTTCAAGTTTAGGCAAATTCACTGTTTGGAAGCCTTTTAAAAATGAAATTGATAATTGTGTAACGTTTCTAAAGTCAGTGAATATATCTGGATTTTGATCATCGAGCAGGTCTAAACATCAGCCTTGCATTGTCAAACTTACACCTGAACTTACGGCTTGTGGTAACGATGATTATTAATCGGAAGCATGTCGTTTTCACTCACAAAGAAATGTTATCTTTTTTTTTTTTCTTTTTTTTTTGTGTGTAAAAATATTTTTTACAAATTAAAGGTCTTTCTTGGATTTATTGATGCCATGGATCTGTGATTATATATTTTTTTTCCTGTGCAGTTGAGAACTTGTGGTTATATAATTACAATGTGCCGCCAAAGGCACAAAGGTAACCAGTTTGTCAATAAGTTTTTAGTTTAGTCGACAGAAACTGTCACATTTTGTTCTTTGACCTTTTCAAATGTGTGGAACTACTGTTGAAAATGTTTTTATTTTTTTATGATGAAATTATTTTTATATATAATAAAATCTGTCCTGAAACAAAATAAGCAATCTCGTCTACACATTGTTCAGGTATTAATCAATAATCAGGACACTGAATAATCACTTGCTTCAGCCCTCGGGGCACGCATTCTGTGAGTCATTTAATGAAGAGGAAAATTAGTCTTTTTCTATGTGCTATGTTCACGTTCCTTATTTAGGAAGCAAAAAAGGTCTCAAAAGAAAAAAGTCATTAAATTAGTCTACTTATTAAAATGATTGTTCGGTTTTATGGATCAAAGCATTTACATAAGGCACTTTTTAACGTTAACGCAACCCAAAAATCCTAACAAAATAATTATGTTGGTTGTAACAATCTGTGACTTTAATCTGTACATGTCAGTGTCTAGTTGATGATGTTTTAAGGAATCTGCTGAGTCGTGATGTGTGTTTTCATCTGCACATTACATCCTCTCCCACTTTTGCGCTGATCTCTCTTTCCCTCTGTCGACACAGATCGATGCATCATGCCTTACGTGGGAAGGACAGCAGTACCAGGGAAAAAGAGCAATTGTTGAGAAACTCGCTGTGAGTACATTTGCTAACCTATTGTCTATTACAGAGATGGCATGCAACAGGTGGTTAGTGGCTTAAATGAGACGTGTAGTGACAGCGTGAGTAAGCTCATGCACACTAGAAACCAGGTTAAACTGTGATATGTGATCATTAAAAGAAGATGGATCGTGTGCACTGCTTTAGTGATGATTAAATCTTTATATGTAATATTTATATCGGAGTGCTTTAGAATACTTGAGATACATCTTAAGTAAATGTTTTCCCTGCTGCCTGATGTACCTGTATTAATCTTCTTCTTGTGTGTCTTCATTATCTAATTGGACCAGAGTCTCCCATTTCAAAAAATAGCGCATAGTATAACGGCGCAGGACCATCAGCCAACCCCAGACAGCTGCATCTTGAGTATGGTTGTAGGACAGCTTAAAGTAAGTAGCACTATCATAATGTCATTGAATACAGCTAAATTGTTACACATTGACCTGAACAGGAAATAAGGTTATTTCCCTTAATCTTTCAGGATCTGATCAGTGCTTCTTAATTTAAAACGACAATTTCTAGGTTGAACATGATCGTGTGTGCGTGCGTGCGTGCGTACGTGTGTGTGTGTGTGTGTGTGTGTTCGTGTAATGTAGAAACTGTATTTGAAGCACTTAAAGTTGATATTTGCCTAAAAGGTTTATCGATAAACTAAATCCAATTAGCTTACAGCTAATTTTTGATTTCTCACAAAAATTGTATCTTTTTAGGAAAATGTTAATCCAGTAAATGATAACATAACATTCAACTGACTTTTTGTTCCCATCATGTCGGCAGCTGGTGGTACCCCAGTCAGTTTTCTTCACTCTCTTCAGCTGAACTGGGTTGAAACTACGGACGTTTTTTTTTCTTCTTTTTCTTAAGGAGAAGAAATGAGACTTGTCGATAAATCTAAAAGTAAGAAAGCGCTCAGAAAAGTCAAAATTGAGGAATATTTAATGGTTGAAGTGAAACATTGTCCATACAAATATTACATATAGTATATACCTAAGAGTATTTTGAAACCATTCACCACATTCAGTTCAAATTATAAAGGCAACTTCAAGAAATATTAATGTAGTTCCAAATGTCCCCTGAATGTATATTTCAAGTTTTGGTCCAAAATACAATTCTGAGTCTTTTGTTTTTGTTTGTTTGATTTTTGTTTTTTAAACCATGCTGTTTGCCCCTAATATAACTAATTTACCCTTAAAGAGCTCATTCTCTAACAGTGTGTCGCAGTGTCTGTATTATAGTTTTTCTGTTGTCGGACAACAAGAAAAGAAATTTATTAATGAGAAAATTAACTGAGTTCAGCTGTGTTAAAATGAGTGTCGGCAGTAGGACAGAAGCAAACTGATGCACACGGCTAACAGAAAGCCAGCTCAGTTTATCGGCACTTAAGCACATAAAACCACATAAACTCAGAAATACACACCCAGTACCTCTGTGCTGGTTAGAAATCACTCCTTGCACAATTCATGCTCAATTTATAGTCTTTCCTCAGAGCTCGTGTGTGTGTGTGTGTGTGTGTGTGTGTGTGTGTGTGTGTGTGTGTGTGTGTGTGTGTGTGTGTGAGATCAAAGTTAATAATTACGTCAGCCACATTAGCCCCACTAGAAAACAGCAGGGCGGGCGGTCCTGCTTCTGTGGGGACACTTTGATCTTAAATATTTTACAGGATTTTCAGTTCTTCAGGTGATGAGAAATTTGGTCATTTTTCTTATTTGTAGGCTATGTTTAGAAGTAACCACACAGCCAGGGTATCTTTGTGTTATCTGGAATCGCTTACCCTAATAATGGCAGTAAGGATGACTGATCACACAAAGCTGGGCTATTAACACAGTGTTTACCAATTTAGCAATTATGGATTAAGTGTGCTGACAGCAGTGTGTCTGATTTTTAAAAAGGAATATAAAACTAGAATATGGGGAAAATATGAGGTTAAATCCATAATACAGACTGAAAGTAACATAGCTGGTGCAGCAAAACAGTGGTATGAGAGGAAAAGCATTGTACAGTAGTTTAGTGTTAAAGGTGAAGAATGAATGTATGAGCTTTAAGTGCTTTAGTCAATAAAACTGGAAGACTGCAGCTATATTAATAAAGTTTTGTTATTGTTTGTTATTTGAAGCCATGAAAGGATGATGACAAAAACACAGGCTGTGCAAGTTACCAAACACGTCAATATTACAACTTTATTATTAAGACATGGGATAATCTGACATATTATAATTATTTCATTACATTAATATTTTAAAGCACAGTTTTTATTCTGTTTTGTTCTGAGTAAAAAATTAAATAGGAAAAACAGAAATTGAATTCAAATGTAGGCTTGCTCTATGTGTACATTTGATATAAGATCATCAAATTCAAATGGGTGTAGATCATACCGTATATCTTCCAATTGTAGCCCGGGCGTTTATTCAAAAAATTATTCGGCCGGCCGGGCGTTTAAAAGAGACCGGCTCTTATTCCCTTCTTGGAATTGTCGTGGAAGTGAGAGGGAAAGAGGACCCAGGCGCGGTTTTTAGACTGAGGTGAAAAGACAGTGCGTTTACTTACAGTGCTCCAAAACGTATTCCAACAGTTCACAAATAACACAGTTCCCAATTGTGCTCCTCCTTTGCTCCTGACTGTCTTCTTGTCACTCCATACCAGTTGGTGCCGGTAATGCACCATTCAGTTGTTTGCCAACTGCCAATAAAATGTAAAAAGAAGAAGAAGAAGACAGCGCAGAGGGACCTCCGGGTCGAAGGTCGCCCGGCTACTATTGGAGACCGTTGTCTATTTGTCGTGGCATGTTTTCAAACAGGCGTTTATTAGAAACTGGCATTTAAAAGAGACAGGCTTCTAATGGAAGACATACGGTACATCCTATTTTTAAGAACTATGGAGAGGTGTGGCTACTTCTAATTTCTTTAAACCCCTGCCTAAAAAGTGCCTAAAACTTTGCTGTGCTCTCTGGCTGAAACTTTAATGGCTTACTAACTTCACATCAACATCACAGCTGGGTGTGATCAGAAAGGTGATTTACTGCATTGTAAACACACCAAGTAGTGATGTCATCATGTACCTGTACAACACTCCCGCAAGGTGAGAAGTAAACCACTGGAGATTTAACCTGACGCACCAGATGGTTTGTTATACAGAACCATCTGGCAAGTCGTCCTTTAAAAATGTTTGGAAACTTGAACAGGCACTTCCATACTTGACAAGCAAGTGAATGAATCATTTGTATTTCTTCACCTTAAACCAATAATAATACTATTTAGTTAGCAGGTTGTTAGATGAATCTTATATTTGACAACACATGCAGATGACGTCAAAGATGGAATCACGCAGTCTTTAATATATATTTGCCTCACAACATAAGAACAGTAACAAAAAGAATAACAAAAACAAGTTTTTCACATAGAGCTTAGACAGAAGAATTGGAGTTTCAAAGTGGGTGGAGGTACTCCAGCTTCAGCCCCATGTTACCACAGAAAGCGTTACATGACTCACAGTGGGTGCGTTTTGGAATAAATGAACAAACTTCCCTAGCTGAATCAAAGTCCTTGTAGAAGTAAGACTTACCACTGGGCAGCTATTTTGAAGCTAAGTAATTGATTTCAATGGTCACTGGGACAAAAAAGAAAAAAGAAAAGAAAATGCATGAACAGACTCACCAGTCCGTCTAATAAAATACACTTTACTTTACCGAGCACTCAAAGTGCTTCCGGCTACACGTGACATTTTAAGCAAACATTCATGCTGCGCTTTGATTCTGTACACTTCATCAAATTGATTTACCTTACATCAGTGGCTAATTTATAATCCACAATTAACCTAACATGCATGTGTTTGGACTGTGGGTGGAAACCAAAGTACCTAGAATAAATCCACACAGGCACAGGGAGATAAATACAAACTTCACACAGGAGGCCCCCGTAGGGATTTGAACCAGGAACTTTCTTGCAGTGAGGCAACAGTGCTAAACAGCGCATAATCATCTTGCCCCCAAATTTATATTTATAACACCATCTTTGCTGTAACAGGAAGAGTTCATCTCAGGATTATTTGAATGCAATGTCTTTGTCTGAATCATCTTTAAATCAGAATCAGAATACTTTATGAATCCCGAAGGAAATTATGTGGTTACAGTTGCTCCAAGGCAATAAGAACAGTAACAGACTGAACTGAATTAAATTATGCAATATATTACAAAGTTACAAAATTTAAGAAATAGTTCTAATATATACAAATAGCCCCACTATAAATATCCAGAAAGTCTATATATAGTATATATGACTGACATTTTACTGTAAATGGTAAAACTTTGTTATTTTCACTGTACAGAATGTGCAAAAGGGTGTAACTACTGAACTGTGTACTGTGCATTAGATGGAGGAGTTGTACAGGGAGATCGCCACAGGCGACTATGTCGTTCAGTGGGTGATCTCAGTCTCTCACTGAACGTGCTCCTGTGACTGGCCAGCACGTCATGGAGTGGGTGGGAGGTATTTTCCAGCATTGTCCTTATCTTGGACAGCATCCGCCTCTCTGACACCACCCTAAGGGAGTCCAGCTCCATTTCAACAACATTACTGGCTTTGTTGTTTAGTTTATTGAGTCTGTTGGCATCTGTGATCCTCAACCTGCTACCCCAGCATGCAACAGCATAGAGGATAGCACTGACCACAACAGACTCATAGAAAATCCTGAGCATTGTCCAACAGATGTTAAAAAACCTCAACTACTTCAGATGTCTGCATCAACCCCCTAGATTGAAACAGGGTCACACGTTTCCTGGTTCTGCTGAAGTCCACAATCAACTCTCTGGTCTTTGTCACATTGAGCTGCAGAAGATTCTGCTCACGCCACGTAACAAAGAAGTCACCCACAACCTGGTACTCCACCTCTTCACCCTGGCTGATGCATCCAACCACTGCAGAGCCATCAGAAAACTTCTGAAAATGGCAGGTCTCTGTGCAAAGTCTGTAGTGTAGAGGGTGAAAAGGAAAGAGGAGAGGATGATCACCTTGTCAGACACACAATGTTGAAGACACGCAATCCAGGACACAAGAGAGGTATCCACCTGCATCACTGTCAGACTTCCAATTCAGATATTGCTATACAGAAGCCAAATAATACAATGCTGTGAAGACTAATTATATAATGCACCTAAAAGCATTCATTTTTGAAGTCAGATGAATTCAGCAACTACAGCGTGTGTTGCCAAGTGCAAGAACAAAGCACTTGGAAGCCAATGCCTAGACGTATTGCAGTGATAACAACCACCTGATTTGCTGAAATGACCTACAAAGTCCTGCTATAAAAGAAAATGTTTAGAAAATGAAAATATGAAGGGTGGCAGGCACAGTGGTGCAGTGGTTACAGCAAGTTCAAATCCAGTCTGGGGCTCTTCTGAGAGGAGTTTGCATTTCCTCATGTGTGTATGGATTCTGGGTATTCTGGCTTCCTCCCACAATCCAAAGACATGCGTGGGGGTTAGGTTAATTGCCAATTCTAAATTGATCGTGGGTGTTATTGTGATTGTGAATGGTTGTCTGTCTCTATATGTCTTAACCCTGGAGCAGATTGGCAGCCTGTCCAGGGTGTACCCTGCCTCTTGACCTATGACAGCTAAAATAGTCTCCAGACCCTCTGTGACCCTGAATTGTATAAGTGGAAGAGAATGCATGGATGGAAAATATGAAGACAGAATTTGACAGTATAATCACTAATGGAAGCTTTTTACCAATACCATCTTAATATAAACTGTACATATATTTTTGTCATGTTCATACAGTGTTTTACAAAATACAAAATGTATTGCCTTCACACATGTTTTTTTTTTTTCTTTGATTCCTTTTTACTTGCTTTTGGAAACTGTCCATCCTTCCCTCTGTTATTAACCTTACTGCACTGTTTGTTTAAACAGAAAAGCAGTCAAACAGAATCACCAGTGACTGAAGCATTTCTCCTGGTGGGCTTATTCTTTATCAGGATAACTCAGGTGATACAACATGGCAGGGGCCAGTGGCAGGCCCTCTGTCTTTATACACAGTGTAAACCCCCGTCTTAAGGGGTTGTTGTTGATTCCAGAACTGACAGGCATGAAAGAAGGGATTTAGATGTTGACCCAAACATCTCTCCACCTGACTTTGAAGCCTGTGAGTAAGGCCCAGTATCACACAATCCCACCGCATTGCTTTCTTCTGTAAAGTTTCCAGCACAGCTCCCAGTCAAAGATGTACCCGCAGGTTCCAATGTAACATTTCCTTTTACTCGTCTACTTTTGTTACATTCCCTGTGTGGCTCAGTGGTGCAGTGGCTGATGAGATAAACAGTCCAGATAGTGCCCAGACACACAGACCATTAAATGTCCCCCTACAGATACCTCACCATGAAAGTCAAGCACCAGTAAGGAAACATATATGTTGCTGCTTGGCCAAATCAACACCTCAATTAGGCAAAACACAATGACTGCAAGCTGAGGCTACTACTGGCCTGAGGAGATGTTCCCACCCACACAGCAGTGTTATCTACCACACTACAGACATGCATGCATGGCCTGGAGCTTCGCAGACAAGACACACAGTTGGCATCGGAAGTTCTTGTTTAATTATAGCTCTTCACAGTAATGCTGCACATTACCTTAATGTTTCCTCATTAATGGTTGTCATAAAGCATCCCTTGGCTTCTCTTGTAACCTATATTTTCAGTTTGTTGATTTTATTAGTCAAACACAAGGCACAATGGCTTGTAAGTAATGATGTGAAATGATAGCTGCAGGGTATTTGCTGAATTAAAGCCACAGAGTTGACAGGGCAGAAAGTGAAACACCTTGACAGCTGGGTACTGTGTGTGCAGTTCAGTATCTTCTCTTTTTTTTCCCCACACATGATAATGTGAGGCTCAGCCAGAGAAAGAGTGGACTACATTTCCAAAGTCCCCTGCCAGAAAAACAACCAAGAGTCACTGATCTTGTCAAGACCTCCAAAATATCAGCTCTGCTTCTTCTGCATTGATCTCTCAAAATGACGCGTCACGCCTTTGACAAAAGAGCTGACGCCACAGTATGTGACACAGAAACGTTTCTTTTTTTGTGTCCTTCGCAAATGAATATTACAAGGACCTCACAGTAAATAGATATTTCACCAAGCTGTAGTTTTTTCAATGTCTCTTTGTAGAGGTCTATTTGTTAAGTCTGCACGATATGGTGTGGCATTTCACTTCACTAACTGCGAAGACGTGCATCCTCTCGGTAATAAGTTCAAGACAGCACATTTTTGTAGGCATATTTTAAATGAGACAGTCATAAACAGAACAACACATTTTAGAGGAAAAAGAGAAAAAACTGTGATTTTCAAGAGGATTTGCTTTATTCATTTAACTCGAGCCTTCATTCATTGCCAACGCTCCTTTTTCCATCGCTTTCACGTGACTGAGTAAAGGGTTTCTCCACTTTCAGCCTCGTCTTCAAGGGGGTTGTAAAAAGATGTCAAAATATCATCTCCTGCAGGAAGTGTGTAAAGCTGCCTGTGCAGGCATTCTGTCAGCTCCTGAGACAGCACGGTCGCTCTCCCTGACTCCTACTTTTTTCATCTTATCCCGGAAACAGGAGAAGGCTCCACTGACAAGTAAGTAAGTAAATAAGCCAATTTTGCCTTGCTTTCTAGTTGTCCCTCCAACTGTGTCCCCCTGGCTGATCCGGGTTAGCATCTGCCAACAACAAAGAGATTTGCGAAAATGGAGCACAGTGCAGATACAGGAAAAAAATTACTCTGTCACCACGGTGCATCACCCTGAGCATCCAGAGGGACAGACTACTGAGACATATTGTAGCAGGGCCCGAGGCTACGGCCTCCACTCAATGGGTCTATTTGCCCTAGCCTACTTGACATGGAGATATAATCTGCATCCCGGAGAGAAACAGAGGAGCAAGCAAAATTTGTTTTCCCAACAAGCATCAAACAAACATCTTTGAATGCATGAGTTCCACTTGGACTCCCACGATAATGTGACCAAAGAGAGATATCGAGGAAAGATAACAATGTAACAGAAAATAAAAAATAAATAAATAAAATAGAAAAATAAAAAACAGGAAATGCTAAAAGTGAATCTCCACACTGAGGAATTCTATAAATATAGAAAGTACAGAGATGAGAAAAAAAGCATAGAGGATGGGATTGAGTGAGTATGAAGTCGTATAGAATCTCCTTTCTTCTGTGTCCTCAAAGCACATGCAGAAGTACACAACGGGACACAGCAGAGGTCACACACTCAAGCCTGAAGGCAGCAGCATTTCGTAACAATTAAAGTCCCAGTGCTTGAAAAAAGAGAAAATTAGAGAGAAGAGAAGGAAGGAAGGCAAAGCGAGGCACAAAAGCAGCATAAGGAGGACCCAGTTACGTAACTAAAATGCCTGTCCAATTCCTACTCCACCGGGACATGTCCCTGTACAGAAGCTGGAAAGGATGGAAAATGGAAGCAAAAAGAGATGGAGAAAAGGGGCTGAAGGAAAGTGAATGTAGTGATGACGTATAAGTATCCAAGAACTGGACTTTACAGTACTGGCATCACAGTAAAATTATTGTTTAAGATGCCATCGGAGTTTATTCAGGGAGACAAGTGTTTCCGGAGGGAAGACAACAGGCCAACACACACAGTACAGGCTCTGACAGGCTCCAACACTTCTCCTTGGCCTGTCTAATCACTTGTTATCTTGACACTTCAATGAACTCGAAGATGATACCACTCCTCAGTATTCACTGATGAGAAGCCCTTATTCAAAGTAGTGGGTCATCCAATTAAAGAGAGCCGAGACAAGGTCACCAGCACCTGTACATACCGAATGAAGACCAGTGGATCTCAAAGCATGGCATGTCAGTTCCTTTGTGAGTTTTACAAAAGAGCAACATGAAACTTCAAAGTTATTTTGATATTGGAAACCATACTAGAATAGTAATTCCAGTGACGTGCAGAGCCTTTGATGTATTTTTCTTTTATTTATTTATTTTTTTCCTTTTTTTCCCCCTCTTTCAATGTAATGAGTAGATGGAAAATATACTGGCACGATTCAAAATGCCCCTGTGGTGCTGGCACCTTCCCTTTAAGGAAAGACAAAAAAATAAATAAATAAGTGACAGGACAATCCCACACCACCACTGTCTCTCCTGACACATATGGAAATAAAGCCAAAAAAAGTAATGATATCAAAATGTTGCTGCTTTAAACACATCTGATATTCTCTGATATTATTTTAAAAAATTATTTTAAAAAAAGATATCTTCGGTATGTTCACTAATTATGCTGAGAGATTGCAAAAACAATCTTAAAGGGTCTTTAAAAAAAAAACAGCCAAGGATGTCAGCAACTCGATGGTAAGATTTACTGACAAATAAATCAATGAAGCAGAGGTCTCGACAGAAAATGTGTCTTTTCTAATCATTTTTTAAAAACATTTGTCTCCTCTTTCTTCTTTGTCACTATTTAGGCCAATATCCATACAATACTGTGCAAAAGTCTTGAAACATTCCTCATTTCTTTATATGTTTGCTTCAAAGGAGCCAGACTTTCTTCTGATTTTTAATGTGATCTTAGACCAGTTCTCTAGATTCTCTGAAGGTCTTTGAATTATTCAGAGAGAAAAAAGGTAACTAACTCAAGACATGAACCAATGTTGTGCCTGCACATAGCAAGGAATACAGATACAGATACTTTGTTACTAACAACCTGTCACAAAACACATCTTTTTAAATAACATTCTTGAGTTAAATCTCTGAAAAATGTTACAGATAACAGTTTGACAGGCGCAAAATAATATTTTTCTACCAAGGTGATTCCCTAAGAGCTGTTTGCTGGAAACTTGGTAAAACTTAACATGGTGTGCTGTATGTCCCTCAAGAAAGTGGACAAGTGGAGGACAAAAGAAGACCTATTTTACAACAGATGAACTGTATCTGGAAGTCATATCCTTGTGAAATCCAGCAAAGATCAGTCACAAGACCTGAGAGATGCATCTGACCTTTCAGTTGATCTATCTACTGGTTACTAAAAGGTCATTAGGAATCATCTCAGTGGAAATGTGGCTGTCAAGAAGCAATTTTAATGAAGAGAAACAGAGAAATGGCTGAGGTGGACTATACTGGCATAAGCATAGTGGAGGCCCTATCATGGTTTGGGGTGGCATTTCAGGCAGTTGTGTTAGGGATCTTGTGAAAAATTGATGGAATTATGAATCCAGTAAAGTACAGTCAGATTTTGATTCACATGTATTAGCACTGACTGACTGATAGCAACTTTATTTTTCAGCATAACAATGATCCAAAACACACTGCCAGTACCATACAGTGGAACACATCAGTCATGGATTGGACTCCCCAGAGCTCAGACCTCCAACTGGGGAGGAAGTGTGGGATCATTTTGGCAGAGAAAAGAACAAAAGGCTGCCAACATCCAATGAAGAGCTTTGAATCGCCATCAATCCTAAAGATGAAAGAAATGACAACATGGTTCAGGCTGTGTTGAAGATACCAAATATTGACTTTCAAGCTTGTAAGAATTGTACAAACTCTGGTTTTGCCTTATATAGTGTCATTCCATTTATGTTGGCATGTTTCAATAAAACACTGCATCCATTTCCCACTTTCCTTTCAAAATATAAAGAAATCAGGGGCAAACAGGAGTATTCAGATGTAACCTAGAAAATGACCACTGCCCAATGCACTTGGTTGGCTTCTTTAAAATAATGAGAATTTTTTTTTTTAAATGGCTTCATCTAATAATTTATTAACATTAACATTGCAAAGTGGTTTCAAATTGCAGGGAGAGATGAAAGCCCAATGATATACTTATACAAGCTTTTTCTCTGTTGAGTGACCTATTCTTGACTCTTATTTCTCTGGCCAAATTACACTGTTGTAGAGCAGAGCTGTTTGCAGCTAATGTATTCACAACCCGTAGTTGTGAAAAGTGTGGAAAAAGTTCAAAACAAGTGAAAAAATGGAGAGAAATCTGTGTGGAACTGAGGACACAAAGTCAGAGGAAAGCAAGCGCCTTACAATTCATCTATATAACATTCATTTTTAATGACGCAGACAGCATCCTTCGCACATACCAAATCGCCCAATTCTCAGCTCTGAAGTATCAAATCATTATCCCTTACATGTTGCAAGCAGTCTCCTGAAAGATTTTGCCAGACAAAATTGTAGAGACCAAAACTATAAAACCCAAGCTAGATGATGCTACCGTGCTCCGGAGAATTGTGCAAAACTGATGTGTCTGCAGTCTGCAATTTTGTTGAGAATATTTGTGAGAGGAAAAACAGAACACAGAAATGAAAAGGATTTACTGAAATTGAATCAAAGTAAAGTGCATTTTCCAGGCTCCTGCCAATGATGAGGAGTCACTGCAGAAAAACAATACAAACTCACTGCACGGCCTTATAATCTAGTGCTTGTGAAGACAAGCAGAACTTTATCTATACCCAAATCCAATTAACGTGGAAACAGGATTGGGGCCCAAGACAGAATTGTATCTACAGATTCAATCTGCTCTGCTTTTCAGAACAACAGTGGATTATTACTTTATTTGATTGCAACAATTATTGTAACGATCGGCTTTCCACCTGCCAGACATTTTGACTGTCAGTGCAATTTTCTGGACCCTATTTGAAGACAGAATACAAATCCTGGCAGAAATATTCCCTCTCTCGTACAATCACAGTTCTCCAAGTGGCCAGTCAGGAAACAAATCTTTAAAAATAGCCATGCTGAAACCATGTTACTTGTGTTTGGTCAACAAGTCCCAAGACTAGTCTGGACTGCCGCATGCTCAAATGCAAACACAGCCTTCCACCTGTCCCAGGAAAGGACACCCCTGCACCGGGAAGGCAACAAGACTCATGAATCATAAGAAACACACACACTGCTTACTCCCATTCATTACAGCAGGACCCAAGGGGTCCTCCTACCGCCCATACATCTTCTTAATGTCAGTGCCACAGGCTCTCCTGCATTCCACAGTCTCAACCTGCTGGTGTTCATAGGTCCAAACAAGCAGTAGTGGCGATAAAAGTGAATAAACAGCAGACTGGGAAAGGCCAAGGCTAAAGCTGTTGATAAAAACAATAACTTATTGATATAAAACATATTCTCATTTTTATAAAAGACCCTGTCATCTATATGCAAGTGACAATGCGCTCCATAATGTTTAAAACTAGTCAGGAAGCTGAAATACAGACTGCCAGATTTCAGTTAAATGCCTGTACTGAAATCAGTGCATTGCAGGAATTCATTTTCCATAGGCTTAATCGTAAAAATGGCTTTTGTTTGTATTTAAAGCAGACACTGAGGCAACAACTCAGTGATTTTTTTTCTCAAGCCATTATGTAAACAAATCTACATATAACACAGCTATCCATAACAATGTATTACACATTTACCAGATGAGCAAATCATGGAGTATTATTGAACTGAACCCTTTATTGCCATTATTCCTGCATCCATAGTCAACAACGAAATGCGATTTATCAACATAGTGAACAGAGTTCTGTATTTGAAATGGAGATGGGTAGTCTAATTACGCACAAAGTTTACAATGCAGTGTGCAAAGTGGTTTAGGTGGAGAAGTCTGGTGATCGTGTAGGTGATGGAAGAATTTTGTAGGCGTAAGTTTGTTTGTCACAAAGTCTACATAGCTGTAGGAATAAAGGATGGTTCAGAAGGATGGGTAAGGGGTCAAAGTGTTCAGCCTAAGGTGCTCCCTGATGTTGGGAGGGGGAATAAAAGACTGGGAATGGTCAGACGGGTTCTGGATGAAGATGGAGCTTCTGTAGATGCAGCCCTGGGTAACAGACTGCCGGAGAGAGGGGGGAACAGCACTAATAATCTGTCCAGGTGTTTCAGAAGTCTTTACTGGGGTTTTTTTTTTTTTAAGACATCGTACAGCTTTGAAACCACACTCCATCCATTCATTCTACATGTTTGCCAAACACACATAGACTCTTTGGGCAAACTCCCACACACCCTTGAATATCCTCAAGATGACGAACAGATTGTCCAATGTTCAATAACCAGGCCAAAAACTGCATTGGCCCTCCTGAATTCAAGGGTGGTACTGTTGCACTTTCTTCACAATGGCCATGGTGAAGTCAAGTTGTCTGCTACATAGCATATATGTTTATTGTCAATTTGTCAAATTGAACATTTTAAAAATTGTTCTTATGCAAAGATGTTTTTTAAATAAATGAACTCAACAGGATATAACCTTTAAAATCTGTGACATAAAATAAACATCAAAGTATTTGCAGAGATAGAAAGCCAACCAGCAACAGCCCAGCAGTCATCAGGCATTACAAGGTGCCTTAGGTGCTCCATCTTATTGGCAGTTGTAATCAGAATTAAATTCGTGTCATTCTTTAAGGGGACATGTAAACCTATAAATTATATTTTCCAGCACTGACACAGAAAATGTCAACCCCATAAACACCTCGATAAAATAAATGAGCACAACAAAGAAGCAATCAATGGCTCATCAGCAGCACCGCCTGTGGTTCGCCAATATGTACTATGCCTGGTATAAGTTGGGGCAACAAGCATACTTTCTTCATAACTCAGCAACACACATGCCCAGTGGTGTTTGGCACAGAGCACAACGTTAATCAGACTGATCCATTTTATTCTGCACTACTGAAATATGCTCATGCCCACTGGTCCTATCCGTGTAATCGCTACATCACAGAAGTGTGCTGTGTTTTCAGGGAAATTATTTACATTTCAGAATATTTTACTCACATTTGGAGGAATAGTCAGAAACTGTGTGACATCTCTGCACCAAAAGCCAAAATATCTTTGGCAGGAAGTACAATATAATCAGATGTATTTTTAAAGCAACACATACGGGCAATAAATACATATTCATTGTTATATTCACTACTGCAATTCTAATTTATCCCAGTTCAATAGCGATGGCTGGATTCACCTGTTGGGAGCCCCACACTGACTGCTGCCAAAATCCCACCCTTATATACCTGATTGTGATATAGACCCATAGACTCAAGCTTTAGGTTTACTCCACACCACACTACTAACCCACAGCACTAAAATTTAGATTTGGGTTAAATGTAAATTTTGAGACAAGACAAAGCCATAACGCTTGGCAGTAGTTAATAGCTTGGCCAACTCAATATTTTACATTATGAGCTCAAATTTCTAACCAAATCCAAACCTCAAGTTTTATTATGAGGTTCACTGGGCTATTAGCACACATTGTTTAGCTGGCAATAAAGTCCAGTAACAGCAGTTGATTCGATGAATTCTCATGTAATTTAATTCCACCTTCTTACATCTTTTTTTTTTTTTTTTTTAAACTGGGAAGAGTTCAAACTGCAGACAAGAAACACTTGTTTTCAACACCCCTAGCAGTCCTTTCAATTAAACTGTATAAATGGACTACAATGCAAACATCGACCAGAGAAATGAGCTGAACAAATACAGCAACCGTTTGTTATCTAACAGTTGACAGACAAACCCTGTCAAAAGCAGGGTCATCAAAAAGAAACCGCATTCATTTATAGTAAAACAACAGTAAGGTTCCTCAATAAAACCAACCACTTATTAGAATAGGCTGACGGGTAAACAAAAATAAAGCTAATTTATATTAACTAATTTAATATTTACACAATGACAGACAAGTTTATCTTACTGCTCTATTATTCAAGGTGTCTCCAGGGCCTCAAACAAGACCAGTTGCTGGGATCATTTCTCATAGCAATTAAAGTCTTGCTTTTCGCACACTGATGATAGAGATCAGCTACAAACATTTTGTGATTGAAATTAAGTTGTTACTTCTGCCAAACAGTTAGTAGGTTAATTATTTAAATGCAATTATCTCTTTGATTCTAAGCGTTCCGATCAATTACCTTTACTAGGGTGCTGAGCTGACATTGATATCTGGTACAAACTTACATTCTCAGTGTACCATACAGAGTCATGGAAAGAAAGCCATGAACTAAGCTGATGCTCCACGTCATAATTTTAAAACCTTTTACTGTCCCCGATAGGTGTTTGAACAAGAAATGGGTCTTTTGACTGATTATCGGTCACAAACATGTTGCCCACCCATACTCACCCAGTGCTAATAAAGCTGCAACTGCAGATTATTCTTTGGTAACAAATCTAATTCAGTCCACTTTGTTGCTCTCATTCTAACAAAGAAATTCAATTATAAACAAATTACAATGTTTTAGGTTTTTTTGCCCTGGAACTGTGTAATCATCCTAATCTCAACTTGAAAACAGGTGTGAGAATTAAATTACCTGGTTATTTTACTTTAGCCAACAAGTTTTCCTTTTTCACAAAAGCTTATGGGGCAGCAGATGTAAACAAAGACAATGCCACCTCACCACAACACAGTACCCCGAGATACTGCAAGATTTACCCAGTGGATCCATTTACAAACCCCATTCTCAACAGTAGTGTACAAGCACCTGAATAAATAGTTAAGATGCCTACAAAGCCCCAATGTCTTTGCATCTGTTAGACTAAACAGAATAAAACATTAGTCACATCTAAGTTGTGTTGCTCTGAAAATACTGAATCTAGTGCTTTCCTGCAATGTCTAGAAAAGCACTAATAACTGAAATTAAAAGAGTTGAAGAAAAAAAAAAAAACAATCTAGAAAGAAATGGAGGGTCTGGTTATTGTAAACCCAATCGATGTCTCCAAGCATGTTTCCCCTCCAAGTAAAACTTACCTTTCCTTACCATTTAAAGACAGGTCTAATCCATTTCCAACACACTACAGGCAACAGAAACGATCAGCTGAAACTAGATGTTATCACAAGAAAAATGTGAAGGTGCAGCCTCACTGATGTTCTGCTTTAATACAACATAAAAGTGAAGTTTGCAGGGAATCTGTTGCACATTTGAGCAAAACCTTTGGAGATGGAGGGCTTGTGCACCAGTTCTCGCATAAATCCCCTGAATGCACACTTGGAAAAAAGGAAGGAAAAAAAAAAAAGCCTA
>VURO01024225.1:16124-39358 GCA_015108175.1 Pelvicachromis taeniatus | reverse complement strand
AACTTGGGGTAAGTATCTTGCCCAAGGATACTTTGGCATGCTCACTAGAGCAGCCGAGGCTCAAACCACCAACCTTCTTAGAAGATGACCTGCTCTCTCAGAAACACCAGCGCCATTACAGGAGCAATCTCCTTGCAACTACAAAAATTCAGTTGTCGCCTGTTATTGTATTGATTTTTTATTTTTATTTATTTTTGCATTTGGTATCTGATTGCAGCCAACTGGCATCCAACCACTTTTGATCACAAGGCGATTGCACAGGCTACTTGGTCGGAGGCGACATGTCTTCAAACAATCACTGTTGTAATCACTCTCAGACCGAGTGGCAAAGATTTGCAAATAACTGCTGTCTAATTCATAAATGATTACCAATGTGTTCAATCAATCTGAGTCAGTCTGTGCTGATGAGCGCAATTTGTGAGATGTGCGCTTGTAAAAGGGGACTTGACTCAGCTGGTAGCCATTCCTATACAGAGGTTGCCAAGCGCCTACATTGTGGTTAAATCGCCATCCTGCAGCAACGTTACTATTTGCGGAAGAATTTCGATTTCATGTCTGTAATTCTGGCTGGACTCTTAATCCAAGTAGTTAATCTGAATTTCTGTTTCTGTGAACATCTGTCTACGAAGACGACAACAGATTTGAGCCTCTCACCAATTTATCACATTTACTGTAATTACTATATCATCACAAACCGATTACCTGTAATTGCCAACCTGACCCTATTCAATTACAAACTCATAGCAGACTGACTCCATCTTATTGTCTTTCTTTTGCTGTCATCATGCATCAAAGTCACTTTGAAGATGCCAACTGAGTGCGAGTGGTCCAATCTTCGAAACAACAATTTCTAAAGGAATCATTTAGTTCGTGCACTGGTCTCCAACCACTGTTCTCCCCAGTGTGACTGTGGCACAACGGCACATTGGCAGAGTCTAAGCAAATCTTCAAGTTGCTTTAATATTGATTGCTGGGTGTGAGTGAAAAAAAAAGGGCATGCATCCCAATAACGGAGCCAGCAGGCAATATGTCTCTGTCACCATAAAGTGTGCACACTTGGTGATGTTAATTAATATGGTACAGTCTGATATGTAAATTAAGGAGCATCCTATTGATGGCCATGAATTCAAAATAGGCCACCTGTAAAAGGTGCACTGGAGAGTTTTTTAAATTCTTATTCAAATATTTTGTTGAACCCGCATAGTCGCAGGTCGGAATTACAACATGTTATGTCTAAGTTATTCTGCCATAAATCCATTTATTGTGACCATGAAGTTCTCTCAGCTTTTAGCTCCTTGTGTTGGTTCTCTGACCTGCACATAAACAGGACGATTGAGTCTTATTAGCCTCTTCATATAAAATAATCAATCCGTTGTTTTCTCACAAAAGCCGCTCCGTGTTCAGTACAAAAGGGGAAAGAGATAAAACAAAAAGCAGCCGGTACTAAAAGTCAAGCGTGTGGCCAGCTGAAGTCATGAATAATTTTATTTCAACAAGTTATTGAGCAATGCATGAAAGTTTGCACATAAAACTGTGTGCATGCAAACATACTTAAACATGAGTTTTGGCAGATTTATAAAGCCGTGCATATGCAGGGTTTGTGTTTATAAATCTTATTCAGGGTGAAGTTTTATGCCGTATTTCCACTCTCACCTGTGAATGGACAGTCTTCCTTATTAAGTCATTTGCATATTAAACTCTGCTATTATTTGACAGTTTAGACAACAGCAGAAGCAATATTCCCACAAACCAAGATACTCGCTGGAGAAGTGGAGAAAAGGAAATATGTATTTGGTGGTCTCAGTTTTGGGGAGGGGGAAGAACAAAAGCAATCAACTGTAAAAGTCAGAGGAAAAGACCTTGACAGGGGTAAATAAAAAACTACAAACAAACATTGCACTGACTATCTACACCACACACACAAGTGCTAACAATAATACAGAAATATTAATAATAGGCCAACAAATATTTGTGGCTCATATTAATACATTTATTTAAAGATTTTTGGTTTTGTGTCATTGTTTTCATGTCAGGGCTTCTGGGCTGTGTTTTTTTCTTTAGACCATAATAAACATTGACATAGCCTCTGTGATGTCATCCATTACTTTCGCATTTGGAAGCCTCAGCGTTAGTGTTTTGGTCACCACCATGTTTGTTACCATATATGAATGACAGGCTGCAGTGCTAAGTTATCAGCTAATAGAGAATGTTTGCCTTCAAAGTAAAGTTGGGCATTTCCTCTGCAACCTTTACTTTGAAGGTGAGCTGTCAGACAACTAGAAACCAAAGCAATCACAAGGAGGTTTTGAGTGCAACACCAGATTCTTCTTTGCAATTAATTTCACCTAGCAACTACCAGCAACCACCTACTGACCCATTATGGACATGTGTACTTTTTCCTAACAACCTGTAGTTTTTCCTAGCAACCTGAAGACACCGACAGGTCATTTCGTCTACATGACCAGTAGTTTTGCAAGTGGCTTCAAGGTGGTCGCTGAGCAGTTTCTAGACTTTAATAATACTTAATAAAGACCAATTAATTATAGATTTTTAGGACCAATACAGACATCATGCCAATTTGGCTATATGCCACAGACCTGATGTTTTAAGCAGGAAAATTTATAGTTGAGGAATAATAATTTCTGAGTAATTTAATGGACAAACTAAGTACAGGGGAGACTTTCAAATGAAATTTACTGGCATGTCTGCAGTGACATTTTGTTTCATTTATCACCAGTCATATGCACAGAGAGATATATCTGTGAAATGTGGCTAATTTAATCGTGTTCGTTTATTATATTACTAGAATGAGGAAATTCTTCCCCACAGTTAACAGTTCTAGTCAGACCTAATTAATCATTTATCCATAAAATTAGCCTATTCATAGAGTTACACGTATAGTCTGACAGAGAACAGGACCCTCTGTCACTCCATTAAATGCTGTTTTTCCTGGTTTCAAAATCAAAAGAGCTGTAAACTGTCTGTGTCTGTAGTTTGAGCTGAATCACTCTGAATCTTAATTAAAAGAGGAATGAAACACCGGGTCTTCCGGCTATAAAAAAAAAATAACATCCATAGATAATGTGCGGGCATTACTCTTACATTTAGAGAAAGTAATTTGGGAGAGTAGTTTATTAGCCCTCTGCCCTTTCAGCCAGATATGACCTTGCAAGTCCCGTACCAGAGGACCAGCTGCAATCCATGATTCATTTACAACTTCTGGGCCTCCAGAAGCACTCGAAGCACACACACTGTTGATTAAATGCTTTGTGGGAGAATTCATATTTAAAGCATACGCCACATGAAAATTAATGATAACCAGCCAAGCAGCAGAACAGTGTACAGAGAAGCCATGATGGGCAATTTATGAGAGATTCACTGTGATTTACAATTTATTCTGTAATCATCACAATGTTTCTTCCATATGCAGCATAATGTAATGCACATTTGTGAGTGGGTGGAATTATAAGGAATGTGAGTAGGTTACTCACAAAATGATATAAATGTCATTACAGTGCATTCAAGCAGGAAATCTAGCACAAGGAACCAGAGATTAGCCGCTGGGTGGGAACGCTCCACATATGCCCATAAGAGACTAACAGAGTCAGAGAGTGAATGAACGGATGATTGAGCAAACTCTACTGAAGTTTTTGTATAGTCCTAAATCAAGTATGGAATTTAGCTAAGGGTCTGCACATCTTTGAACTAGGCCACAGAGGATTTCAAAGGACTCTTTAATGCTCTGCTTACTACCACAGTCAAGTGAAAAAAAAAGAAAGAAAAAAAAATTACTTGTAAATTTAAAGCTGGGGAAAAAAATGGTGTAATTTCTATGTATTTCCCCCGTATTCTTAATGCCCGCTATGGCCTCTCTTACAACTGTTGTGGAAAAAATCTTCCATTCCCCTTGTTGCTTGTGCTGTGCAGGAACACTGTGCATCTTGGACTTAACCTTGCCGGCAGCTTGTTGATAGAAGCCATCAATCACACTGGGTTCAGGGGTTATACACCAGGACTGTGCTTCATGGTTGCTCTCCCAAATCTAACAGCCATCCCCACATCTGTCCTAAACCTTCTACAAGTTTCATTTTGAATCTAGATGGCTGTTTGCTTTGTTTATTAAAATGCAAAACGCAACGACCACCATAAGAGTTCCCTTAAAAGGTTACTGCAATTATACCTATTTTGGGGTAGGTTTGTTTTTATTGCAGTGAAAGCTTGCACAGAACTACATGTTCCTCAGATGATAAAACATTTTGTTTTGACTCTAATGGATTATAACTGACAAGTAATGTCAACTAATGAGTTTGGCATTTTTTAATTTTCACAAATTCTGGATTTATTTGTTATGAAATTTTGTCCAGTTACGTCCATCGTAATGTGTTGTAGCGTGATGTGACATCTGCAATGAGTGAATTTGCATCTTTGACAAAAAAAAGAAGAAAGAAATAACTAAACTGCTTGCAACATAAAGAACAATTTACTTTACTGACAAACTTGTCCTCCAACTTGAAATGTCTTTACCCCACGTGTCTTCTTGGGGTCAAGCTGACCAAGCAGTCTGCTGGCATCCAATATTCATTTTGCATTAACTTCATAAGCAGTTGTGCCACATACAAACTTAATATTATATTCAGTCTGAGTACACCTCAGCCCCTGGTGTGCACTGACTGTAAAAAACAACATGTAAGCACCAGCGGTCGCCTGTCAATCCATACTGGATCCTTTCAGCTGAGTAATATCACCCAAAATCAATATCACAGTTGTTACATATACCTAGGTAATGATTGAAACATGCAGTTCATTAGACTCAACAGTGCAGAAGATTGCCTGCCCTGACAGAGTACTGGCCCTCTTTACTTCTGTAACTGATATTTGCGACTGGGTAATATTTCTTTAACACAGAATGTAAGCACTTTAACACATAAACAGATTCTGCATACCAACCTTCAAGACCAGTAATCTTTCGTACATGTTTAATGCCAGTATGATATTCCAGAGTTTACAATAGCACTACAGTAACAACCAATAAACCTCAGTCACAGAAACAACCTGCCTCAGTGTCAGAAGTAATGCTGGAAAGCACAGAGGAGACTCCTCTAGACCTTCAGGGTGTAGTTATAGCTTCAGGGTTATTATCTGTCACTAAACTCTGCTGGTAAACAAGACTTGGGAGTTCTCTCTGTTTCTTGAGAAGCTGTAGCAGTAATTCTGTGTAAAATCATAGTCCATAACCAACATTTACTGCTACATTCACAGCTTGCCGCAAACTTGACTGCACTCCAATGGCCAACGCACCTGCCTGTCCTAAATGAGAGCTGCAATGTCTCTCACTCCTGCACACTTTTAACACACTACACCAAATCTTTTAAATATTAACACTCCAAAAAAGAAGTTTTACATTTAACTTTTCCTTCCTCGTGTAAACTTGAGACTTGAACTCACACTATCAATATTTTTTTTTTCCTGCAACGCATTCTTATTTCAGCTGCACACAACCCCGTCTGCATTCCTCCATCAGTCTATCAGTTACAAAGCTTAAAAATACTGCATGAAACAATTCTCAGTTAATAAGATGAACTCTTACATCAAACTAAAGCTCTGTAGATAGAGCTGAGCCTTGTCTGGCCAAAAAAATACCTGCAATGATTAATCTGTTGGTGTGTAAAAGTCAAAATGGCAGCTACATCATCATTTGCTGTAAGAAAACTCCTCTGAAACAAATCAAATGAAGGATGTTATAATAGTTTGATGGTGAAATAAAAAAGTTTATGTCAGATTTTTAACACTTACTAATAATCTGAAGCCTGTTACATTAAAAAAAAAACATCCTGTTAATGTCTGTCACGCCATCATTTAGCAACTTATAAATATATCTGTGTCTGAGTACAAATTTCATTAGTCCCTCCAATATAATTCAGGGTCTGCATTAACCAACAACAGCATTGCTCATTAGCTGCAGGCTCACGTTATTAGCGTGCTGCACAAATCTAATAACAAAAATCTGTCTTTTTTTTTGTGAGTAATAGCTTTATAGTCTTGCCCTTTTCAGCATAAGTCACATGGTTTACTGTGTTACGGGTCTCTGTGATCAAATTATTCATCCATCATATACAGTAACTGTTTAATAGGCATACACTAAGGTTTACAGGATTTGCAATGAAAAGGACAGCTCAATGCTGACACATATGATAAATTCAAAGGTGGATGCTAAACTCGGACATAACATCACTATAGACCTTTGCAGTGGTGGTATGCATCTCTCTGTATAAGCAGACATTTGAACATATGTGTATAACTCCATACTTGCACCCTGAACTGTTAGAACAAACTTAGAACGTCAAAGGGAGATTGATCAGTTTTTCATTCAGATCGCCGTTTCAGTCTAATTGTAGCAAAATACTCTAATGTGGGGTCCATTTGCAATTCGCAGTCAGAAGCTCATGCATAGCATATGTAGAAATAAAGACACTGGCATGTGAATATTTAATTGATCCAACAGAGATAAATATTTCTGTTGCTTTTGAATTGTGAGGCTCAGAAGCCTTCAGATAATAAATGCCAACTTCACAATTCAAATGAGACGAATGTGTCTGAATGTTCAACTTTTAATACATGAAAACATAACAGTCAGAAAGATTTAGACATACTTTTTGAAGCTGCAAAAACTGTTGAGATTTTTATTATATAACCATGTCCAATCGTTAAGCACCGTCCTCACTCCTAAACAGCCCTCGTTAATTAACATGTAGGACAAATAGCACAAAGAAATATCTGTTTCTAATTAATTGATACGTTCAAAGCAGTGAAAAACTTGGATGTTTGGGACTTGCACGTGTGTTTTCCACACTCACTGAAATGGCTAACCTCAGTTAGCCCAGACCAAATGGATTTGAATTTGTTTAATTTTAGATTATTCTGTTACACTGCTTCTGTTGCACTTGCTGTTGAAAATCTAATGCAATATAGTCACAGTTATATAACTCTGTCCTAGACTTACTGACTACTCAAAGTGCTTTTGACCACAAGTTACACTTTAACCATAATCATACAGCACTTTATTCTATACGCTTAAAGCACTTCGCCTTGCATCCATGGCCAATTTACAATCTGACATGCATGTCTTTAAATTGTGGCAGAAAGCCAGATTACCCAGAGGAAACCCACACAGGCACAGGGTGTCCATGCAAACTCCACACAGACATGCCCCAGCTGGGATTTAAACTACAAACCTTTTTGCTGTAAGGCAACAGTGCTAACCACTCTTTGCCATCCTATTAAGCGTTTGCATCTGTGTCATGGCACCCTCTCTCATGGCATCTGATGGCCATGTTGGCATTCATCAACAACGTTCACTTTATTATATTTCATTATAATTCATACTAAAAAATAATAAACACTTCATATCAACCAACAGAGTAGTTTTTTGGAAAAACACAAACTAGAGAGACATTTTAGTGAATAAGCTGTTGCGCAGCTAGGCATATTGTAATTCTGGTACATTGTAATCACTTACCAGACTGAAGAAACAAATCCATGGCCAAATATTTTGGTCTTGTTAGTGGTGAGTTTACTTTGTGTTCTGTTTAATAAATGTATTAAACAGCCAATAGCATCATTTAGAAATTGTGCACTGTATGCTGTAGTGATAATCTGTGTATTGAGCAGTTTGAAAAATGTATTATCCACTTTTGCGTTCTCCTTATTTCTCACATTTCTCTGTGCGTGTGCAGAAGCCCCAGAGAAACCCAGACAAGCACAATAAATTAGCCAAACAAAACCAATTAAAGAGAGAGAAGTTGCAGATCGGGCCGAAAACCATCCCACCGTATAGTTTCAGCTGTTTGCCTATTGACAATATTGACTGGAGCTTTTTCAAACACAAGTGAGTAGCTTCAGCTGATTTCTCACTGCAGTGACAAATAACCTGCTTTCTATAAATTATACTGTAATTTGTACAGTGCCAGTCTGGAGTGGTGCTTCTTGCTCTAATAGAATGTAACTGCCTCAAAGATCTGAAGTATTGAATGCATCTCTAATTTAAACTATTTCAAATGTCTCAAAGCATGCTATTCAAAATAAGAGCAGAGTGACATTTTTTGATGCGTTTTGTGTGTTTATGTCTCAGTACAAGAGATTGACACTGAAAGGTTCTTGTTTGCTTGAAATCTTGAGGTTCTTTTGACAATATGAAGGATTGTGATTATCTGCCTTCTTTTCTTTTTTCTGAATTGCATTCAGTTCAATTCACTTCAACTCAGTTTTATTTATACAGCACAACAACAACAGTTATCTCAAGGGCGCTTTATATTGTAAGGTAAAGAATCTAACAGAGAAAATCACAACAATCAGATGACCCCCTGTGAGCAAGACCTTTGGTGACAGTGGGAAGGAAAAACTCCCTTTTAACAGGAAGAAAGCTGCAGCAGAACCAGGTTCCTGGAGGGGCAGCCATCTGCACGATCGGTTAGGGGTAAGAGGAGGAAGACAGGACAAAGACACGCCATGGAAGAGAACCAGAGATTAATAATAACGAATGATTAAATACAGAGTGGTTTATAAACATACAGGGAATGGGAAAAAAGTGAGTGAAGTCCCCAGCGGCCTAGGCTTATTGCAGTGCAACTAAGGGAGGATTCAGATTCACCTGATCCAGCCCTAAACATATGATTAATCAAAAAGGAAAGTTTTAAGCCTAATCTTAAAAGCAGAGCGGGTGTCTGTCTCCCAAATTCAGATTGGGAGCTGATTCCAGTTAAAAAAATATATATATATTCTGCCAGTATAGCTACATATAAACTGTTTATGTCCCATTGTTGTATTATAAAACTGCCATGACACCCATGGTTGATTCACAATTGCAACTTTTGAATTCAGCAAATATAGAAATGTTTTTCTGGTTCTAGGTTTTCATGCAGCAAATGTTACTATGAAAGTTAGTATAAATGTTTAGTTTTGCATTTTGCAGCCTCGATTCCTATTTATTAGACAGAAACTACCATATGTGTTTCAAGGTAATAAGCAGAGGCATAAAAGATATTTATGTTGTTACCTTCAGAGAATGAAGCTACAATAAACCAGCTACTATGGTAATACTGTGCTAATAAGTGGAAGCATTACCTTCTTAATATGACGTTACTACTCCTTAAAAATCAGGAAAAAATAAAAATCAAATGCACGGACCATTCCAGCATAACAGATTATCCAACTGTTACACTACCAATGACTTACTGTATGATTACTGATTGTTTTTGCCTCGTACTTATACATTTAATTCCACATTTTTACCCCGAATCTTTCTCCTTATCACCCAGTTACATATAGTTCAGGATTACTCAGCTAAAACCATGATTGATACACATATTACTCAGTATTATTTGGGTATTTAAGTAATGTTATTTCCACATTATTCCCTTTCTTGGTGCCACCCTATCACCCCACTATTACCACTGTCTACTACAGAGCGAGCGAGCTATTTGTCTTTAGGACTGTGACATTTCTTTCAAAGAAGGATATTCAGGCATTTTATTAATTTTCAGTGTTGTGATATCAATAATTTAAAAAGTTTAAAGTTTTCACTATCCCTGAAGGCATGGGCCACATCAACTTATTGTAATGTTAAATCTTCATAGCTTCAAAAACACAACTTGGCTGTTACAATATTCACCTCTGTGACCATGTGTGCACTTACCTCAAATCTTTTTGACTGAAGCTGGATGTTTTAGAGCCTTTGGGACGGGTTGGGTTGTATAAATTTGCTGTTGGTGTTTGTCACAAGTGCAGCCATTTGCAATTACCATATTTCCTTCTCTCTTTCTCAATTTTTATTTTATTTTTTTAAAGATTAACTTCCTCTGTCCATGTCTTTAGTGTCCACAGTGGCTTAATGTTACCACTGCCTCAGGCTGAGTGTCCTCTCAACAGCCCATCAAATTGAGTGACAAGTGCTGGCCTAAGCTGCACACCGGAGGGGACAAATAAAGGACTCACAATGCACTTTGTTGCCTCTAGGTGAAAAGTTGCATATTGTAGCCTTAAGGAATTTAACAATTTTCTTTGGTGATGACGGATTTTCGAGCTGTTATGGATGACTAGTTCTATCAGGATGTCATGTTGTTTTACAGAAGGATTATGAAACTGCTTGTAAGAGGCAAGGCTCACAAAAGTTACTACGAGGATTAGAAAGGGAAAAATAAAAATCAGTAATGATCAATCTTTTTTGCAAACATTATAGTTGAAGAGCACCAACTTGATTTGCAGTTAAATGTCTGTGTGATATTTAACTATTTAGTTGTGAGGTGAAGGTATGTTATCATTGTTGTTGATGGGGCTTTATTTGTGGTCTTGGTTGGGTGCTCTTCTGTTTGTGTGGTAACCGTAACATCTTCTTTAGATTTTGACTGAGTTACTGATAAATCCCAAGGCAGAGGTCGCACCCCTGTGGATCTGCAGTTTCTCGGTGAGGACGACTTTGCCATCATCAAATGAGATTGAATCACTGCTATTATAATATGTAGACATTTTATTCATTAAAGCCACTAATCACCGAAGATAATTAAACAGATAATAATGGCACTTTGCAATCTGAAAAGTAAGGGCTTATCTTATGAAGTAGTGCAAGATCAAACTGTGAGTTTAGTTTATGAAACTGCTACTTTGTCCTTTTTGATGTGGTTTTCATAGCAGACATCCTGTAAAGCTGCTGAGCCATGCCACCATAACTGCAACCCCCAGATTACCCCTCATGCAATGGCTAAAACCGCAGGCCTTGATTGGATATCCTTAGAATAAATGTTAGTTAATACCTTTTCTTTTTGTGTCACTTAAGTTTGATATTATTCCCTTTGTTTATATTTGCTGACTTATAAATGAATGCAATTTTTAAAGCTCAAATGAGAAGATTATAATCTCTGTTCTAGTAATTAATATAAGCATAATAATTGCCCCAACAAAGTTTTGCGGGTCAGCCTAATTAAACACTAAGTTGTATTAGTTATAAACTTGATGGAATTGTCTTGTGAGTGTAACACATGACATCAGCATATTGATTCGATTCAGTTCACCACGAGCCTCTACAACCCTGTAGCTCAAACAAACTATTCACCTATTCTCTTTGCATAAATGAACCCACTTGTAATCGGGGCATTGGCTTTGTTTGCACACATTTATTGACTTGTATTTTTCAAATCATTACTGCATTTTTTAAACCAGTTTGGATTCTGTAATGGTCAGCTCTGTCAAAAATGTCCAGAAATACTACCTGCCTGTTAACTCAGCTGATACCTTGTTGTCCTCGGATGATGTTTGAGCGAGGTAATTCATCCGTACCATATGATAGTCATTAGCTAACTGAGATGAGCTTTGTGTAAATTACATATCAGGCAGAGCATGCTCTGCCTGTTAAGCAGATTTTATATAAAATAAAATAATAATTATACTGATGACTCTGAAAAACTTAGCTGGACTACGCTAACACACAGAGGAATCTTCAAAAAGCATCTCAATCGATTTACCAGAATGCAGCTGGCTGAGTTTCAGTTAAAGATAAAATGACCTCTACTCATTACAGTGGGGGCCTCTAGTAAATTTTATGATTGACTTTAAAACCCTAATGCTTGTTTTTAAGACGCTATAATGTCTTGTACTTTAATATCGCTCTGGAATGCTGGTGAATGAAGGACCATCTAGAACTCCTAGGATATTCTGAAACAGGGTCTGTGGTTATTCTACAAATACAAGTGAAGTGACATTTAGTTCTTACTGTATGCTACAACCTGCTGGAGTTAAAGTGTCCAGTGTTCCCGAAACTTCGAAACTGCATCCACACAGGATCACCATCAGCATCATAGTGGTATGACACATGTGCTCTCATGTGGAAACAACAATGCTGTATAAATAAAGTTTCCTTTCTTTTCACATGCATGCAGACGCTGGGTTAAGTGCTTTATGAATGCTTTATAGCATCTTCACACTGCAAAATTGCTACTTTTAGATTAATAGATTGATGCTTTACAGACTCTGGAGTTAGTTAGTTACCATACAGACTCATAACTCCTAGCATTACCTATGTATGGTGCCCTAGAAGTGTCATATTAAGTTTCTGCAAAGCTATCAAACAGCAAAATATCTCTATAAAAAATACCATATGAGATTAATTTAAGAAATATGGCATTTCCACAGGTGGATGGATTTCAGTTACTATCAATAAATTAAACAACGATATAAAGATTACTAACACTTGCTGAATTGTGGGTAAAATCCATTAGAGTACATACAGAATATAACATCATAATAAGTAGATGATGACTGGGTGTAATTTTCCTTCTTTTTATGTATCCTTCAGTTGTTTCAGTGTGGCTATAAGAAGTTCTGGTACATTAGCAGTAAAATTAAAAAATAAGAGAGCAGTGTGGCTTAATATAAAAATCTTAATGGTTCCATCAGTACAGTATAAACTGCATAAATATGCACTTTCAGTATGAGGACTTAAAACCCTTGTCTGGTTATCATTAAAAACGAATATGGAGCAAGTTCTCTAAAGCATCTCTGGATACATGCTATAGCCCCGGTGCCATCTTTAATTAAAGGGCATCTTTTCATGTCATTTCACAGAGGTATTCATCAGTATACTGTAAGAAAACAAACGTCACTTCAATGAAAGTGTCTGTCTGCTGCATTTCAATGTGAGCAGACCGATATTGCCTTATCATTTCATTTTACCATGGCAACCCCTTTTCTCTGGGGTAGTTTGAGTACATTTGCATTAAAAAAAAAAAGCTGTGTAAAACTGTTGGACCTTACATCCTCCCACTTATGCCTTGAAAGTTTCCTCTGGTTAAGACTTTTTTGTAATGATCACAGTGAAACTGGACCGTCGTGAAGCCGAGTCTGGATAACAACGCCCAAATCACTGCGTCTCCTTTGCTTTGCACACAACCAGAGTGATTGGTTTGTGTTCCACGTTGTTTTTAAAGACAGCGACGTGATAGCAGCTCACAGTTAACACACAGGGAGAGACTTGAACAGCCAAACAACACCGGGTGTTTTTGCACAATACTCACAAATAAGTCTTTTTTTTTCATGTAAATTATACATTCATTCTAATGGCATGTTTAATCACACTTGTTCTGTTACACAGATCAACAGTTTAAATAAATGCTGTTGACAAATATCATTAGCGAACACCGAAGCGTCATCCACAATACATAATTGCAGCTTGTATTAAATTAGAGGGGATGCAAATGTTTACGCAGTGCCAAAGAAAGTCAGAAATTTGGATGTGTTTTGTTGGATTTTGTTTCTCTTTTTTTATTTTGTTTTTGCAGCACAGATAGGATGTTAAATTATAGAAGCAATAAGCTCTGTACAATTGTGCTGCCTACCTTAGATGTACCTCCGACATATGAAAAATATCTACTACAACTGCTTTTTATTAAAAATTGATCCTTGTGTGCATGTAGCCAAAGATAGCTTAGTATATTACCCAAGGTGTTTTTCAGCTAAATGAAACAATGTTCTAGTAGAATAACCGTGTGCCTAAAGCATCTCTGCTTTTTCACGGCAGACCCCTGCTGACCTGCGGTGCTCTGCACAGCCTATTATGACAAAGTGTGGTCTTACTGTCGGTCACTACGCTCAGACTCAAGTGTACGCTGGCAAATCTGTTCACCTCAGGGAAAGTTGCTTGAGGGAAAATTGCCTCAGGGGGGATGTGCACACAGTTGTTAATGCTGTCTGTTTCCATTATAAGAGATTTAAAGCTGATGTACCTTGTTTACAGCTCTGTCAAAAAAAAAAAAAGAGAAAAGAAATCCAGCTGCTGATCTGTCTGTCCTCGGAAAATATTTACCAACGGGGTCTGAACAACATTTGCGTTAATCAAAACTGCCAATGTGCTGTGATGATATGTGTGCGCGTTTCAGCAATGACATGCAAATGCTGAGCGGCTGCACTGAAATGGGGCTTTTGTGCCGTTTCCCTTTGAACAATTAAGTGTCAATTGTTTATTCCTCTCCTTTCGAGAGGAGACATGAACAGATGTGCGGCGGAAGATGAATCGATTCAGACCGAAGGGAATTTCTCAGCACGTTTCAGTGATATCATGCATACTGGGAGATGAATCATGGGTCATTGAAGCTGTCACGGGACTCTTTTGACATTTCGTTTTTCCACAGAAAAGCAGTAACAACACGGTTATTATCCTAACCTTTATTAACTATTCATAGAGTAAGAACACGTCTATTGAGCTGGATGAAAAAAGCAGGACTATGAGCTATAATGTGTGAGGGTGTGTTCTCTTCCAAATGCAGTGATCGCATGCCCCTGCCAGCCTTCCTCACTCTCATATTGTCTTGGCTTTGAAGGCGAGCTGTCATGCATGTTTGATCACAGGCACAGGCACACACACACACACACACAAAAGACACTCAGAAGTTGTGGCAGCACTGCAAATTCTAGAGCAGCGAATTACATTTCTGCCTTATGAAAATGTTGATCCTATATCCCTTCTCCACTCACGTGGAATAGTCGCTAATGACCAAACACACCTCCAGAAAGAGGCCGAGAATAGAAGGACTCCTCCTCAACATCTGCTCCCTCCATCTCCAAGAGTTCCCTGGAGACCCGAAGGACTAGATCCCTTCCTCCCTTCACCCGTCCTCCCCACTATTTAGTTAAAGGGCACACTGAAGGAGCAGGTTGTCCTGGTAACAAGTGCAGAGAAATTCAGAAATGGCACAACCAAACACTTTAGTAGCATCTGAGACTGAGCCACTGAAAGAACATCACGGTCATGGTCAGCTCTCTCCCAGAGCTTATCATGTCATCATCTTGATCGTGGAACCTGGCTCCAAACAGCTTACACTTAATGAGGTATTCTGACAATAATACAGTGAGTTTTGAGCTGTTGAAGGACTTGGAAAAAACAATTCTTTTTCCCATGTTTTTTGTTTCACACTTTTAAACTCGGCACATCTGTCACACTGTGTTTTACTTTAATGATGGTTTTATGCCACTGCAGTGAAACACAAAGCATGAGAAACAGGACTTTTTACTACTGAACTGGGATTAGTGATCATTTTTGGGGCTGACTAAGTCTGGCAGACACTATTGTGAAGTACCGACGAACAGAAAAAGAAGGAAAAAAAATCTTAGCTGAGCTACATTAAGGCTGAAAAACCCATAACGCTACACGCTCTCAAAAAGTGATTACTTCGTTAAACCCGAACCATTATTGAGGATCTGTAAATTCTGCTCATACTTTCCAGCATCCGCAAATAAACATCAATATCTCCTCAGACATCATTTTAAACCACATATGCATACTGCACATCATCCAGCTGCCTCATCTACTTAATAAAGTGGCTGTAACTGTCTGTTTTATTTAAATGTAATTTCAGCTTGATGGAAAACTGCTCAGTGTAGACAAAACAAATCTCTTTAGAGCTTTAATGTGAAGTATTAAAAAAAAAAAAAGACTGTATAGATACAAAAGTAATCCCTCTAAGCATGTCCTTTGGCTGCATTCACACAACATTTCCTGCACCTTGATGCGGGGTTGTGCGGAGGTGCGCGTAAACAATCAGAAAATAACGTTTTATTTCTCTAATTCACGGCTTTGTTCTCGCTAACATCGCTCCCTCTCATCGCTCACCCTCTAGCCCGACCTCTGCTGCTCTTTTTTTCGTGCTTGGGGCCAAGTCTGAATGTTGTGTTACCAAACAGCAGCTGACAATTGTGGCACATTATACCTTTAAAGCTGAAATAGAAGGTTCAATGAAAGACGTGCCTCTCGGAAGAGTCATTTAATTTGCCACATTGTGAGGATGGAATTAGCAAGCTACATTTCTGATGTGGTTAATATCGCAAAGCAGACGTTATCTAAGGAGATACATCTTTCAGCTCGTGTAAGAAAATGGTTGATAAGTGAGAAAAATCATTTTGCTCGTATGGTTGGTATGAAAAGTGGATAAATTGTCAAATTCAACTTTGTTGTTTGTCATAAATGTTCTTACAGCTTCTTTGATGTCATTCTTTATGTTTTAAATGAAAAAAAAATATGAAAATCATCACTGACCTCAGCACCAAAACCTGCTTGATTTGACCCAGTTACACAATCATTCAATGCTGCTGCCAGCAGGAATACATGCATATGGAGCCTGTGAACATACAGATAAACAGTCACCTAAAATAAAATGTTTGTTATTAAAGGCTAGATGTTTTATTATAGCGGCTTCATGTGAGCTTAAATATGTATTCTGCACTACACGGTCGGTGTAGTGCAGCATACCTTGTCTGCAGCATTATGAACATTCTGCATTTTCTAACGTGAAGTCGCTGAAGAGCTCAGATGCTGGATGTAAATATAGTTGCGCTATTTCAAGCAAAGGAACAAACAAAGGGGTGGATAATTTGCTCAACTGTATTTCTAGACAGCATTATCTTAAAATTAGGCATGTTTCTTGATTATGGAAACAGCAGGGCTGCACGAGAATTGCTTAGAACATGCTGATTCCTGCCCCACTGTTTTACATTTGCAGGCAAAAGCTCAAAGCAGAAGATAATTTAGCCTAGTTACTCAGGTTTTGCATAGAACTTTGAACCCCAAAAATCTGAACATTAGGGTACTCTGAGGCAAGGAAAAAATGAAAGACAGATTTACAGTATATAATTTCAGGCTGACAAAGCTCTTTTTATCTGTTATCAGGTGCAGTGCGTGCAAAAAATGAAAAGGCGGAGGAAGCAAGTGCTTCATATATATTAATATACATATGCCCTTTTCTCTCAAAAGGCCCTTTAGCAGACCTGAAAATGAGAAAAAACATTTGTAGCAAACATGTTCTGAAACAGCAAAGGCACTTGATGTTTTGCAAGTGTTAAACTAGATTTAACAGCATATTGCTTTCAGGTGGCGCAATGCTGCTCAGCAAACTGAGATGAACAGTGGAGTGTAATGTAATGTTGCCTGACGGACAGCAGAAATGGATAATAAATCCCAGGTTCAGGTGCTGTTTGATCATAAATCACACTCAGACTGTTAGCCAAAGTCAAATCCATCAGGCTGCAGTGCAATAGGGAGCAGTGAGCTGGAGAAGTGTAAACCAAATTCCATTTTGCCTAATGTTTATTCTCATAAAGAGTCTTAGTACACAACAGAATATTAAAAAAACATGAATTCAGTGGACACTCTGTCTTTATTAGGAAAAGGATCTCTAGTTTATTGGTAGGAGAGGCTAAAATAGGTCAGAAATTCTGCAAGAAAACATGAGCTGGATATTAAAGACTTTGTTTAAAAAACTTGCAGTACAGAAAAAAATGTGCTGTCATTTCAATATTTTTGATATATATTTTTTTAGATCTGTCCAGATTCATGAGCCAGGGGGTTCCAGTGAATCCGAATGTATCATCTACTCTGTATCAGAAACCCAAGCAGTGGGAAGCAGTTGAAAGGTTCACTAATATGATGTTTTGCTGCTTGTTTCTTTTACTGCAAGGTCATCATAAAGATAAAAATAATCCTCCATGACAAATTTGTTTTCAAAAGGTTTCCCTCTCCTTCTCTATCATCTCTGAGAAATACTGCCCGATAGTGCTGACTCCAATAGAATGCTTTGATCGGGGCCTGATGTATTACCCTGTCTTTCCTGTAATTCAAATGCCTCCACCACTTGTTTTGGGGAAGAACATGAAAGTGTGAAATGCTCCTTTGGGAGTCCTACTACGGGGCTTCTTTATTCCCAGACACATGTTGCGGCATGTCAAATTTCTAATCTGATGAAAACCTGTGTGCAAACACTTCCCAATGAAAAATAATTGTGCAAATGCAAATGCACTGCCGACTAGCAGAAGGGACCGTTTATCAGGGCAGCTTGAAATTGCAGACAGCAATGTGCTTGTCCTGGCCAGGGTTCAAAATGAGATGAAAATCCTGCAGTTGATGCTTCAAGCATTCTTGATATATTTGTCCAGAAGATGATTGCAGTCAACATGTAAGATATGGGACAGCAGAAATGATCCACTTACTAAAATGTAATGACTTGTTGAACCGTAGGCTTCGCATTCACACACTAATGGAGCTTCTAAACAATGTTTACACTTTTTGCCTAGTCTACAAGTCTCCATAAATTTGAACGGGGCAAACAGACGAATATAATACAGATCTCAGAAGTTGGTCATCATTAATAACACACGACATGCTCCCTGGCAATTTGCTTCAGCGATAAGCTGGTTACAGAATGTCCAATTATGCAGCATGCCTGTAGGAAACGCTGCTATCCGTAATGAGCAACAATTCAGATAGTATTCGAAACCTGATTTATAGTTAATGCGTGCACTAACAAGCTGTCAGCATATCTAACATGGACAATATATTTGTAATTCTGAACTGAGAAATATTTCTGTGCATGGTATTTCATTACACTGGCTTTTTTCTTTTGTTAGAATTATTGTATCTGTGTATAAGTGTTTTTTTATTCTTACTTTGCTAATATAAGTGAAAAGTAATAAGAAAAAAAAGGATGCAAATCCATCTTGTAGGATTGACACAACCTAATGGCTGCACAGACTTCACCACGCTTGTGTTAGTCCTCCAAAATAAATCAAGAGCCTTTAGTTTCTAAATGAAAGAGTGGATGGATCTTAAAAGGTTCTTTGAAGCAAAAGTCAGGGTCACAAGCTTCTGCTCTTGGTTAATCAATAGAAGTTTGAAGCCAATTTCCGGACTGATCAAGGTAAGAACCTTTAGAAACATTTGCATTGCATTTTTGTTGGAGACAAATTGGCACAACTAACATTTGAAAGTACTGCAAGCACTTTGCTCAAGGTACTTCCAGCCATTCTCCTATAGGGAATACTCCATTAGTTTTTAATTATACTATGATGATGATGCTGTCTTTGAACGATAGCTAGCTTAAAATGCTTTTTCAGAAAACATGATTAATTCAGACCTGTTTTATTCTGCCCTAGGAGAAGCTTGTGTACTTTATTGCACAAAACACTCAGAAATCTTTAAATATTTGGTTGCCCTTGTGTATTTCAGTCCTTCAACAGAGCATGTTTTGACAAGAAAATGACATTAGCAACCAACAACATAACATTTCAGATTTTACTTTATTTTCTTTTAATTGCTGAGGACTAAAATTACATGTTAAATGCACATATCACTGCTTATCTAACTTAGAGCTGCCTCCATTACACTTGGCACAGGCGACCACACACTCTCGCATTCATACCCAAAGCCATTTTTAAACTAACATGTATTTCTTTGGCGTGTGGGAGGAAGCCGGAGTACCTGGAGAGAAGCCATGCAGGAACAGGGAGAACATGCAAACTCCACACAGATGAGCTCCAGCTGACCGGGAGGTTTGGACAAGGAACTGTATTGCTGTGAGAGGACACCGCTGAGCTGCACCAGCACAAACATAATGTGAACAAAAAGACCAGCGGGTTGGTAGTTTAAAGAAAGGCGGTAAGACACTTTTTTTCATTGTTTATCCACTTCATTCTCTTAACCTCATATCGAGCTTAGGGTCACAGGTAATGTGGCGTCTATCCCAGCTGCCATAAGGTGAGAGGCAGGGCTAACACAGCTACACACAATCTGACATCCCTGTGTTGGTGTTACTGCATCATCACACTAAGGTTGGTCCATGATCAACATTATAGCTGGCCAATAATGTTGCTTAAGCATTTAGTTAGCATTAGCCAAATAAGTTAGCTAACGCTTTTATAAAATGTCAGCAAAGCAAGATTAGGAACTTTTTAATATGATTATTATAGTGTATAAATTAATAAAAGAAAATAAGAGAAAACACTTGAAATGCTTACCGCTTCTTACATCTGTACCATGTTATCCCCCACCCAGCCCCCCTATGACATGCTAGGACATCATATGACACATATTATGATGATGTAGGAACAACACAAACATGGGAATATCACATATGCACACAGTATTATATCCACACCAGTTGATAGCTTCAAATGAAACCTAACGTAGCACCCCAGCTGGGGCCTTCTCATGTGGAGTTTGAGTGTTCTTCCTGCATTTCCATGGGTTACTCCTGGATACTCCCTGGTCCTCATGTCACAGTCCAAAGACATGCATGTTGGGTTATTTGGTGATTCTAAAAAGTGGACATAGATGTGATGCTGAAATGCTTAGCATTAAAAGTTTTCTATTAATGTATGTTTATATGAACATATGACTTGTAGTCTAAAGCGTTTTGAGTGGTCAAAAAATGAGTTTGTTGAAAATGAAATGCAGACAAACTGTTGAATATGCATTTCTTATGCAAGAGGTGTTATATTTTAAAAAGTTGTTACAGGTGTCAGCCATATACAAAGATTTGTTTGGATCTATCTATATCTATAGACATGTAGAGGAGCTGAAGTCATAATCCATACTGGCATTTGCTTTGGTATAGTTTGCTCCATTTTAGAAAAGCAAACAACAGAAACAAGAAAGCTACACTTGTATAGCAGGCCAGACGGTGATGCCTTGTAGAGTGAAGGCAGCTTTGCCATGTAGACATATTGCAAAGGCAAGCTTTTTGAGCAGGGCATTTCATGAAAGTAAATGGTTTTCGATCTCTCCTGACTTTAGACAAAATAGCTCTTTGAAATGTGCCACACTGCAGGAAATGAAACATCATACTTACATCTTAGGTTGTCAAAGGTAACATTTACCTTGAAATAATTTTATGTTGTACTGTATATTTCAGAGTCTGGGTGCACATGCGCCCAGAAAAAATACTGCAGCATGACAAAAATCATCAGGTCTCATAGACCATCTAAGGGAAGCTTCAGGTTCATGGATTTTTCTCATGCACATGTTTCACTGTGAACCCATATCAGTCATATTAAGGCCACCACAGAGAAAAGAACAAGGCCACAGCAAAATCCAAAGAAGAAAGTTATGAAACCACAAGAAGTGGATGTTATCAAATCAGTCTTACAGCAGTGTTACATTTTTTTTTTGACCAGTTGTTTTTGAAAAATAGCATTTGACACCATTTTAATCAACTACAAAAAAAACAATATTCATATGTACACTTTTGCCAGTGGAGGCTGCTCTATATAGACTTCCCGAGTGAGGCCTTCAGGCACACTTTAACAGCCCTCATGCCTACTGATGAATGTATAATGGCTGTTGCAAGGACTGACCTTTCAATCTCAAGACAACCACAAGTGCTCTCCACTACCACGACATCCATAAAACTTGTTTGCGTCAACTTTCTAGCTCAATGAACAAGGAACCAAAAGTGTTCACGATCGAAAGGTCTGGCCGCGCGGCGGCAACGCGACTTCTGAGCATGTCTTGCGGTGCGGCTGCTCAGCAAAGTGTTTCAGTAGACCTGACATCATACTTACGTGGCACTTATCAGTGAGAACATCGGTGCAAAAGCAGATAAGAGACTAAAGTTCTGTCTTCGTTTTACAGTTCATTTTTCCTCCTCCCCCCACACACACCTTTCTATCTCTTCTTCGCTCTTCTTTTCAGGAGCGCTGTGGTGGATTGTTGAATTTTCCCCTCCTCTAGCTATCATCCTCTATGACTTGGCAGAATTTTTCACACTGCTTTTGGCCTGAGATCAGTGAAGCACCTTGGGCAGAGAACGAAATATAGAACCGGGACAGAGAGACAGACACAACCTCCCGCAGCAATCTCCTCCCAAGCAATTTTGATAGCAGGGGTGGCTGTGTGGGTTATTCCCTCTGTAATACACTATGAGGCCCTAAGCTTGTTCCCTGCACAGTAGAGAGCACTCGCCTCCCTCTGCATGACTCTCTCTTGACAGTCAGACAAACAGACATCCAATCTCCGGTTTGGATGATTACGCTGCTATTGACCATGACCTTATCATTCATGTGTAGTTGGTGTGAAAGAATTCACGCACCGTTTTATGGCGAGAAAAGTCAGACCAACCTTCTTTTTCAGTGTCACTAGGGATGGGGCGAAAAAAAAAAAAATCCAAGGCTGGCGGTAATCATTTTGCTTTTGAGTCATTTAAATATGCACCTATGTGAAAGAACATTAAAAAAAAAAAGCAAACAGGGAACGTGGAGTGGTTGCTGCTTAGACTCTAAACTGGGATGGGCTTCTTGGCAGATATTTAGACCCACATTTGAGCTTATTTTTGTTTTACGGTCCACAAGTTATTTCATTGATCAGGCTGATAACAATGGCAGCATTTCAGTGAAATATGAACTGCCAGCGAGAGCAGCTTAGCTTTCTCATTATTAAAAACCTTCAGCATCCATCTGTGTCATTTGCGTTGCCTGTGGTTTTAAGACTAGTGTTGACACTTTATGTGCTGATATCATGTATATTTTAAAAAAGCGAAAAAAAAAAAAAACCCAAATCTAGATGATGTGTTACTTAAGCTCTGTCATTTGCTGTGCTAATGTATTCATAACAAGCAAAATCTCTTCCGTGATAGTCTGTAGATAAGAGAATTAATCCTTGCCACGCTCATTTGGCAAAGGTTATAATTAACATTAGCACATCTTCTTTTGTTAACCAGTGCAATTACCAATAACCTGTGATACTTCTGAAAAAAAAAGAGGGAAAAAAAGCGGTGTTCCTCTGTAGTTGGCTCACACTCTAGGAGGGAATGAGTTACCCAGAGAGATGTTATTGTTTCAGAAGGAGGCTTTAAATTTGTGCAGCTGAATGCAAATGAATGCCTTTGAAGTGCAGCGATCTTAGGAAATTAAGACTCGTTTCTTTTCTTTTTTTTTCTTGGCATGACTAAAACTGCAAGCAGCAAAAGTTGGCACAAAGGGAACCTAGAGGAAATGAATTAGAGAGCTGCTTTGTCATCGGTCAAAGACAACAGCAACCATCTAATCTCATGAACTGTTTCAGACAAAGCTAGAAAGTAGCAGTCCGTAAGTAGTGTCAATCTTTTTTTTTCTTCTTTTTTTTTTGCGTTAAATAGCATATTTAATGCAAAAAGGGGGGGGGGGGGGGGATAGCAACCTCTATCTGGGATGTGCAGGCAATTACACCAAATGCTTCCATGCATGAAATCCCAGCTGGTTGTTATTGATAAATTTCCAAACACCTCCAAAGACTTTTCAAATTACCTCTCTCGCTTATTAAAACTTTACTCATGCATTTCATATTTCTAAACCCTCCCACCCCCACCCCTACCCCCATTCTTTTTTTTTTTTTTTTTTTTTTTTTCCCCAGTCTTTTTTTTTTTTTTTTTTTTTTTTAAGGGGAAGAAAAA
>VURO01024225.1:0-16104 GCA_015108175.1 Pelvicachromis taeniatus | reverse complement strand
TTCTCCCCCCCCCCCCCCCCCCTTTTTTTTTTTTTTTTTTTTTATTTCTTCCGAAGTCTATGTGAGAGTGTGTTTGTTAGTGCAAGGGCAAGCGAAATATGCTCAAGAAAGGTAGATAGAGACAGAGGAGGGAAGATAAAGAAGGGGGAAAAAAGGGAAATGACGGAGAAGAAAACTGAGAGACTGTATGTAGGATTGAAATGCTGGATGTATGAAGAGACAGAACCATTTATCTGCTCCTGGAGTACCGATGGATTTGTTAGTAGCAGGGATGGTATAAGCTGAGCATATTTTGAGTCTCCTCTCTATTCAAGCAGCATACCTTTCCATTAACGTGAGCCACTTCTCTTTACATGGCTGAATGAGATTCCCCTTTAAAATCATGTGAAGGTCAGACGACTTGCTGTACTCCAAGGGATCTCCAAATCTTCTCCCTAAACATTCCCTAGCTTCCATGTCATCTCGCCAGGATGGAGCTGCCTACTTAAAATGACATCCTAATTGTACTGAGTGCAGATAAATGGATTGCATAAATGCAGATGAATAAGTAAGAAAGTGGCTAATTTATTTATTTCCTCTCAAGCGAAACATCCTTCAACATGTGAGGTGTGTTTAGACCCTTTGAAAACAAGAATGGCACTTAACCAGACACATCCTTTGTGCTCCGAACCTATGAAAAGCACAATTCAATTAGCAGACAATTGCAAAAACCCACAAACCCTGCTGTAATCACACAGTGCATTTACCATAAAAGAGGTGACAAGATGCTTTTGCAGGCCCTTTCAGCTCTTGTTTCAATAAACCATTTATCTACAATACCATGGGAAAATTTGCCTTTCCTCTCACCAAACACTAAAAATGTCTGACTGTATGAGATTTGCGGTGCGGCTTCGAAAGAACCGACTGGCCTATTCGAGCAGGATTTTGGGCCTTTTTCGCCGCCCTCTGACCGCCGCGTTTGTCGTCGCTGCTCTTAAACCCATCGTGCCCTCCCCACGAAAGGCAGATAAGAACATCCCACCCATGAACACAATTTTAGCTCCATGCAAGGACCTTCATGAATAAAGACACAGTTCTAACAGCGACAAGCCTTTATTACAATGTAATTAATCATCCCATTGGGCTAGAGATTAATAGCAAGGGAAAATTAAATGCATCTTCACACACTGTGCAGAGATTGATTCTGTAAGCCTGTGAAAAATAATGAAAGATGCAATATGATTAAAATAAATGGCGCTGCATGTTGTTCAGCCCTCAAATATTTACCGGGCGTAAATATTTATCAGCAAAGTCTTAAGCGGTGCAGAATAACAGCCATCAAGCCTCCTCAGGAGAGGAGCACATCTCACACTGATGGATGTGAACCTTTTTTTTTTTGTCCTCAGAAAGCATATAATGGCGCACGCTTTTGATGTCAGACTGCTCCATAGATGCTGCAAAATGCTACATAAAACAGCATCCCCTTTTTAACACTTCCAATATGTGTCACAGAGATGTACTGTACGCACAAGGCCTCACTGGTAATAAATTACACATTCCTCTCATGTGCCCTCCAGACAGTCCTCTGCGGAGCACACATAAACCCACAGCTATAAAGTAAATGCACGGTAAGACCTATCACCCCTATAGTGTACAGGCCACTTGGGGCCTTGGCAGCTCAGACAGCAGCAGAGGTAAGTGGTTCTGGTGCCATGCAGAGACGCAAGGAGGCAGGCTACCACTTCTGACTCGTCTGTAGGCTGCAGAGGTGTACATAGAGCTGGATTAGTATGCAGCGGCCGTCTGGAGTCGTGGTGGGGCATGGTGTCTATTCTGACAAAGCACAGGTGGGGAGAGTGAGCGTTTGAACAAAAAGGCAGGTTTCCTTTGATGCTATAAAACTCAGACTTGTCATCCAAACAATATGTCATTTGCTCTTTAATTCCCTTTTTCCCCCCCATCCCTGAAAAGGTGACAATGGGAAGTTGTAGTGATGGTGCTGCCAAATAAGATGTTAAAGGGAGTATCTGTTGCGTAGAACAACAAACAGCAACAAAATGAGCACGACAGATAGTTTTTTAAATCCTTAATTTACTGGCTGGCTTCACTAAGAACGTCTTCTCATTCACGGTAACAATGAAGGGGGATCAGTAGCAGAGAGAACAGGAGTAACACTCAGCTGCATAGCTGCATAGCTGCAAGCAATAATGGATTTTTCTTACCAGAAACTAAACACCTGTGGCTCTAATTACAGAACTGGTATTTTTTTTTTAGCCCTCCGCAGTGACGGAGAGAGCAGTATTTATTAATATCATATTATTGATATTTTACTACACATAGTATTGCAGTGCCAACATCCAGTAGTCCTACTGTGAACACTGCTTTTGGCATTTGCCCATATCTTTAACTGCCTCTCCTGCTGGCTGCTTTGAGGCGATATTTTTATATTAGAGAGCCGCTCTGATTCATGTTTGACCTCTCCGCCACACCATCCCTTTTGAATGCAGTGCCGGCAGAATAACAAATGCTCTTGTTGGTATAAAAATGGAGGAATTTTTATGAGTGCGAGGATTTGAAAGTAAATTGATAAAACATTCACATAGATTTTATGTAAAACGCATGAAGAAAGGTACTAGTGGGCTGACAGTTAATGCCTTTGCATCGGCTGAGGTGAAAGCGAAACCGGAATGCTGAATATTTTCCAGTGAAAACATCCCGACTGATTTGCATGGCTTAAAGTGTTTGAATCCCATTTTCATGCTCAATAGTTTGTGCCTGTTTTGCGGGAGTCTTTCCGTATTTAGAAGTCCATTGACTTCACTCTGTATCGGGCGTGTATCGGTCAGCGTATAATTCTTCTTCTTAAAGGTCATTTTGTGGTCAGCAACACGGAGACATCAACCAGTGACAGGGTGCAATATTTTTGGCGTTGCTTCCATTATCCCGAAAATGCATCCAATTGATAAAATCCATATTAAATGCCATGGCTAATAAGTGACTGCCTGCCTCTAACAAAAGCAGACACCAGATTGCATGTCTCATCACTGGTGCACTCCATTTAACACGGGCCGACAGACAGATTGCACTTTGTTTTACTCGCACACACACATATACACCCTTCACGGTGGTGTTCGTTACCATCTAGCAAACATAATATTGCATAGGTACTCATTGCAGAGCTTTTTTTATGCTTTATTTTGCCACTTGACCTTGAGACAAGGAAAACTATGTTGTTACCAAACTACAAAAATCGCCTGTGTGTGTCCTTGTATCAATAATTAAAGTTACAGCTGTTAATGTTGTGTTGTTAATTTGCTTTGCTGAAAGTAATTACGCAGCAGGGTAGCAGTATTTTTTTGCAACTTCCCTTCCAAAGGACACAAACCTAAGCGAGGAGGTAATGCACCAGGACTGTAGAGTGCTCTGTTCTGCACTTTGGCGTACACGATTGCTGCACTAGCTTTTTTTTCCCCGATAAGGTCTCTGTAGCCCCGTGGCACCATCCACCCCATTATCCCCTCCTGCTCTGCTGCTGATTCATGTGAAGAGGTGACATCTTAAGGCACATACCTCCTGGGTAGCCTTCCCTGCATTCAATATTTTTCCTTTTGTACTGTATATACACAAATGCTGTTGTCAAATAACATCAAGCTGTGTGACTTTAGACCCATGTGCCTGCTGTGCGCAGACTCTTGTGGACGTCTTATCCTTATCATTGCTGCTAAAGCCCCCTGTTGCATTATCAGATCACACTATGATGGGCTTATGCGGGTCATACATTAGTTACACACAGGTTTACAGAGTCTTTTATTCTTCTAGCAGCTCTTGTCTCCCAAAGAGCCCATCCTGACCTATGTGTGAGTGCCACGGGTAAACATCAAGTACAATAATCCTTGTGCCGATATTTTTTTTTCTGTTTCTTCTTTGGTTTTCATTCTGATTCCAGCATCCTCTGGGATTTTCACAGGAGCAAATAGAGAAATTCACAATGAACTTTTAGCTGACTCTGTAGTTTTCTTTACCCTTTGATAGAGCTCACATCTTTCACTACGGTCTTCTGATGTGGCCCATGCGCACTTATAATCCAACTAATATCCAACAATTCAAAGGAGAGAGAAACCAAATGAACCAAAAATCAGTCGCTCACAATCAAATCAGACAGGGTAGCAGATATCGTTGAAGGCTGAAGGGAGACATTTCTTACCTGAAAATGAAAGAAGCTTCACTTTTGAACCTTGGTATTGTGTAACAAGGACACCAGCAAATATCTTGTTCTGCTGATATTAGATTAACTGATGCCCCTGGGATGCTGGCATCCACTGAATCTGTTTCCATCTAAAGCGTTACACAAGCAGCCCTCGGGAGACAGTGAACGTTGCCCAAAGTAGACAGATCCACGTCAGCTACCGCTCTGAGATTTTGTAGCATTCCTGCATTAAAGAAAATATACATGCATCAATTATCCAGGCTTATGTGACCATTTTACATTTGTCTAGATTTTTAACAGGTAAAACCGTCCAATGTTCCATGCACCAAATAGCATGCAAAGCATCACATGTTGATGATTTAGCTGGATGTCAGAGCCCCAGATCATAAAAGAGACCAGAAGTGCACCCTCAGTTTGTGAAAAAAAGTAAAATGTGAAAAATGTAAAATCTTTTAGCTTATCTTTTACCTTGTGTGAAGCCATGACTGCAAGCAGGCTGAAATATCTCACTTCTCTGTTCTGCTCTGGCCTTCTTGAGATAACGACCCCAGAGTCAATCTGCCCACTACTGATCACTGACTCTAAGCTACTTTTATCCTCACTCAAGTGACCAGGAACCTAAACCAAAAGTCCATTCTTCCAACTGCATTAAAGAGAGAATATACATCACTAAGGAAAGGCTTAACCTTCAGGTTGAGTGGTACCTTTTGAGCTTAACTCCACAAAGCTGACATATTCACATTGAGAAAAAGCTGCAGTGGAAAGACAGAAATACACTAAAGTCTTTATAGAGGCTGAAAGGATAATGAAATGCTTTGAAATAATAGTAAGCACTACGCTGAAAGATGCACTGTTACCCCACAAACTGATGCTGTGCTATGTGTTGTGGTTGCCCTCATCTGATCACTTCCTTGTGTGACCTGAGAATCCCTCAGAAACTAATGGCTGTTTTGGCATGAAATGCACTGTGCACATTCATGCTTCCAGCAGGGAGAAACCTATCGATTTTTGTGACCCGACTTTCCTCACAAACTACCTCTAGTTCAAACTTTGCCTGCTCCGGTGGCACCAAGCCTGGTTGTTAGCACTGTGGACTCACAGGAAAAAAATACCTTAGCTTTTAACTTCTCTGAGCTTAACTGGAGTGATACACACGTGTCGGGAACAGTGTAAGAAAGACTTTTTACTTCTGCCCTTTACCAAGCCACTGCACCTTGAAATTAAGCAGCGTTTCTAGTGCCTTTGACAGTTGAAAAAGGTTCATTTGTACAGGATGAAATCTCCAGAGGACTAATTAACTGCAATTTAAAGCAATACTCACACTAAAAGGCATCATTAAATATCAAGTGCTCAACTTTTGGGGATTTGAAAGTTAATATAAAAAAGTCTGCGTTTTGATACTTTAAAAAAACCCCAGAAAGCATAAAAACAGAAGGCATAGTCAGCTGGGATTCAGTTGCATTACGACACATTGACATTGGTCTTTCCCATTGTGAGCCTCACTAAATTCATGGTCCTTTGAAAGGTTGTTGAGATTTTTCAGTCTGGTTTAAAGCAGTCGACTGACCAAGATTTGCATTCTTAGAGGCGTAGACATGTTGCCCGCATTCCTAAAAACCATCAGTGGAAACATGTCAACCCTCATCTATTTATTGATGGATATGTCATAAAGATAAATAGTGGATTACATTGCAGGAGTGGTTTGAGAAGTTGACAGAAATTCAAGCTGGCATAAACGCAACTCTTCATTAAAACATACAAACCTTTTCCTATGGTAAGCTTAGCGAGGTTTTCAGTGTATTGCATCATACGATTAACTAATCTCTCGTCAAACTGTGTCATCTGAGAGAGCAGGGCAAAGTTAACAATAACTGATGAGGCTTGTTCAACTTAATTTCCGTTTGTTTTGTTTTGTTTTTAAAAAGCGGGCAGGGTTATGTTTGAGCATTAGGATATTAATTAATCACTGGGCAGTGGCATGGATCCAAACACACTGCTCCTGCCAACAGAAAAATGACTTTTATTTGTTTCTCTGTAGTGATCCAGCAAGAGTATAAACTAGCATATTTCAAAATCTGTGTCACAACCTGTCTCTCTCTGGCTACCAAGCATAATAAGAGCAAAAACAACAGCAACAACAAAACCAACAATGATAGTATTAACAGCAAAATACGGTGCTATTATATTAGTAGAGGAATAAAGATATGAAGTGCTTTGTACAATTCAAAAACGCACACACACAGAATCATGTGTATTTATGAGTACCTACTATAAACATCCAGTGTTTTTTTTGTTATAGTTGTTACTGAAGAAGTGCATGTAAATTGTTTTCTGGTGTCATTACATGCAGATGCGCCAGAGCTTGGTCTTGCAGAAACTGGAATTATCTAACATATTAAATGTTGCAGAAATGTTTGTTTATTATAACCCCGACAATTATCTTTTCGTAACCCTGACTGAGTAGTTTCACAGCTTAAAGTTAACTGAACAGCAATGACAGTTAAAAAACTCAAGTGTGTTTGCGTCAGAGCGCCACCCTTCCCTTGATGTGGACGTTGTCACTCATTTAAAATGAACCCTCTGCTGTATGTCTTTCTGCAATGCTTAAGTGTTTTGCGGTTTCTCACGAGACATCATCTGAACGTTGCTCAGTTGTCCACCATACTCAGGCTCCATTCAAGCCTCAATCTTCATCCCCACCACCAGCATCTAGACTCTGGGGGCGGGGTCCCACTCTAATCCCTATGATTGCTGGGATTCCATCCCGCTGTGCTAGGCCATCAGGGTCTAATGTCTAATACCTCAAACTGAATTCTGTACATCAATAAATCATGTTCAGTTCCTTGAAATGTATGTATGCCCCAACTGATTTGCAATGGCAAGGTTTCTGCCTGTCGCTGGGTGAAAACGGTGGAAATAAAGGTCTTGTGCCAAAAACCTCCTAGCGATCGCGTTGGTTGCTAGCAGATTGCCATGGCCTCCTGGTGTTTTTCATTTTTGTCTGCAAATACTTTCTAACTACCAGCTGAGTGGTAGTAAAACATGAAAAAGTGGGCTGCAAACTGTAAATGGAAAAGGTTTACTTTAAAAGCAAGTGTTTCAGAAGGTGCAGCTTTTACTTTGAAGGTGAACGTTCTCTATGTCTGGTTTGTTTGCACTTTCCACAGTTTTGTTCTAGCTTGCAGAGAACCTAGTCAGTCTTAGAAGATAAACATATTAGTTGCTGCAATTTACCAGACATGACAGCAATCACAACAAGGTTTTTGCCAACTGGTTGGGAATACACTTTTTACCCTAGTGAGAGGTAGTTGCCAGATGGTAAACGGCTAGTCTATAAGTCTGTCTGCCATGAACCTCAGCAGCTACTCACAGCCAGTTGGGTTATACTCATTTTCCCTTAAAACCAGTTGTTTTCAGATGGTTGCAGACCAGCCTCTAGTCCTGTGTGACAGGGGCCTTCATCATTTGACCTTACATTGTCACATATCCATAATGGCAGACTAGTTAATGCCTTGTGGTTAGTGGTCACATGTCTCCAAAACCTCAATAGGTTCTGATTTTAATAACATCCACCTGAAGGTGCAGGTGTTGGAAGCATGAATGTGCACATTTGTCCAGTAAGTCTTAATGAATATAAACACAATTTTTTGTAAAAATGCAGCATAACCAGTATTTTAATTTTAACTTTGTTTTCTGATAGAGCTTTTAAAAAACTGTTGAATGTAAACATCTTGACTTGAACAGTAACAGCTTATCATTTGAATCCCAATTTGCCATTACTTGCCAATTACTTGATCTACCCTGTCTTTACACTAAACTGAAAGATTTATTTTTGAACATGTAAATAAAAACAAAATCACACCGTATACAGGTAAACGAAGAGAAATGACACTGAGTTACCCATTATACCCACTACACACTATACAGCTCAATTTACATGATCAAGAAACAAACAGGATGAAGTGTAAATGTATTAAAAGAATAACAGATGGTTCATCAAAACAGTGTCAGTGTATATGTGTTTAATCATTGAGGTGAAAGCTGTTCTCCATCAAAGGCCATTCCTTAACCTAGCGCCTGTGAATTGAGTCAAGCGCCTTTTTGTTTTTTGCTGACACGCCGAAGGTCATCTTGAGATAAATTGTTGGGTCCATAAACTATACAACTTTGACACTCCTATGTGTGCGTGCGTGCGTGTGTGTGTGTGTGTGTGTGTGTGTTACCTTTGTAACTTAGTGTGAACGTGCTGCCCAAGAGATTGCATGAAGTGAATATTTTGTCACAGCTTGTTAATAACACTTTAATCACGTCAGCTCCTCTATTGAAGACTAACAGTTCAAATGAATTCAAGAACATTTCAAGGGAAATTTGAGAGCGCCTTGATCAATTACACAGAGAACTACAAGTTCTAGCTATGTGGTGCTGAAAGAAGCTCTTTGCATAATCTAATCAGTCAGACCTCTTGCATTTATTGACAGGCAGTATGATGAACACTTCAATGTGATTGTGCAGCGAGAGTGAATGGAAAGTTTGAGCAAATCTTTAGTGTGTTTTTCAGAAGTGCACTTGCGATTAAAGGTTGATAGCATGCAGGGTGAAGCAAAAGGTATGAGTTGTAATCCTACTGTATGTGATAATATTCACACACATGCTACAGGGTAGCTCACCATCTTAGCAATTATTACCTCGGTAGTGCATGAATCCTCATGTTTCACACTTCTGCAGCCAGCACCTGACCTTTAAACCTCCCGCCCTCCTTCCGTCCCACCTCCTGTGCAATAAAAAAAAATAGACCAGACGCAGTGTGCGAGTGTGATAAAGAACGAAGCTAAGACTGTGACAAAAAGCCTGACAATTCACATGACCAGGACTAATTCAATCCGGAAGCTAAGCGAGTGCCACGTTTTTATTGAGGGGATCTATCAAAAACATTCATTTCCTCCTATCATTGCCAGCTGAGGTTTAAAATTTAAGACAGTAAGCCCGAGGAGCAGCATTTCATAAATTTCTACCTAAAGTCTAAGGATATGAAATGCTGGAACATTTCAGGTTCATATCACAAGGTTTTGTGAGGAGAGGTACTTCTAAACTCATGTTGGCATGGCAGCTTGCTAATATTTCTCTAAATATTTTTTACTCTTTTTTATGACTGCTGTTGTCATGTTGTATGCAAATCTAAGCGTGCAGGTTCCTTTCCGTCATTGGTGGATGTAGGAGCATGTGGATTGGCTCATCCCATGGAGACGACGTATTTGATGAAGTCTCTACGTTATACTGGAGTATGTAGGGGGGATTTGCCTTTTTGGTTTATTAAAGTTTTCTCATGTTTATCTTAGTTAGGGAGGTAAGTTGTTGACTTTTGGTTTAATTCTGTTCAGTAGGTAAGTTTGTTAAATCCCTGAGGTAGGCTCCCTTTTTGTTTGTTGTTTTGGGATCAGGTCCACCCTGAAGTTGTCATCAGTTCTTCTTTTTGTGTCAAATAACCTCAGGAATCATTCTATTGTAAATAGATCATTATCAAATTCTGTCAGTTGTGTCAACGTGCTGTCTGGGGTCTGATGAGGATGGATCTTCCTTGTGTTATGGTCTGGCCACCTCTAGACGGTCTATAACAGTCTTACTTTTGCAATTAAAATAGTGAAGGCATAGTCAATATAGTTTCTTCCACGATCATAATTCTCAAGAATATTTTGAAATGCCTTTTTTTGGTAAAAGCAAGACTCAATATATACCCATTGCCCACATCATTTACTAGTGCCAGGTTAAACAGCCTTCCATATTCTTTGCATAAATTCCACAAGATGCTGGAAACCTTCTTCAGAGACTTTGATCCACGTGGTCATGATAGCATCACACAGTTGCTGCAGATCTGTTGTCTGCACATCCATGATGTAACTCTCCCATTCCTACAAAGGTGCTCTGCCGGATTGAGATCTGGTGACTGCGGTGGTCATTTAAGTACAGTGCATCCACTGTCGTGTTCAAGGCACCAGGTTTGAGATGAGTTGTGCTTGGCAGGTTATCCTGCCAGAAGCAGCCATCAGAAAATAAGTGAAGTGCAGTCATAAACGGAAGGACATGCTGAGCAACAAAACTCAGGTAGACTGTGGTATTTGATACTAAGAGGCTCAAAGTGTACCAAGAAAATATCCCTTACATCAATCCAGCAACCCGAAACGTTTATACAAGGAAGAAAGGTCCATGCTTTCATGTTCTTTCCCAATCTGATGCTCAGTTTGAACGTTAGTTTAACAGTAAATGGACTTATTTTTATACAGAGCTTTTCTACTCTCCCAGAGTACTCAAAGCGCTCAATACAACATGCCCCATTCACACAAGCGCTGTCTTCTATGCTTCTAAGTGCTTACTAACTACCATTCACACACATTCACACTCCGATGGATGCATTGGAAAACAACTTGGGGTTAATATCTTGCCCAAGGATATTTGGCATGCAGACTAGCCAGGGATCGAACCACCAACCTTCCAGTTAGTAGATGACCTGCTCTACCTCCTGAGGCCCAGGTGTACCATTAGTGCTGCTAATCAAGTGACTGGTGAGTGTTTTTTGTGGTTACAATGATCTTACTCAGAGTAAATGAAGAAATCCTTATATTTTGATAACTGAAAAGTTAAATTACTCACGCGTTTTACCTTTCCTTTCACCATAAATATTGCACTTGTGTCACGTTTGATGTCGTATGTCGTCGTGCAGTATAAAAAAGCTGCCGTGGTTAACACTTAGCTAGTCTGTTTAAATTCACCAATTAGATTTGACATTTGATCATATCATTTACTGTCTTTTTCATCCATAAAGCCCTTTGTCAAAGGCATATTTTCTAGCACAAGATGTCTGTTTTGATCAGTCAGCCATTCGCGGAGGAAGAAAAAACAGAAGATCAAAGCACCTGCAACAGACAAAAGAAAGTAAAAGTATTCTTGCATCCTCTTTCAAGCTCGGACTGTGTCAAGAAAAGCTAAAAATTCAGTCGGCATCAAACCTACGCACCTGCAGCAGTGCAGTACAGACTGTACACTTTTTTTTTTTTTTTGCCTTTTCCATGACTACATTAACACTCAAAAGTGTGGATTACTCACCAAGCCCACATATCTACCTGTGAGGAATGTGTCAGTACTCAGCATTACACCCAGCGCCAGCCCAAACACAAGTAATACTCTCCCTAATTACTCAGTTCTGACAACTGCAAGAGTCGATGTCTAAATGAGAACATCCATTTTGTGATACACTGTTGGAATCAGTGTGTAGTATTAAAAAGATGAGTGTTAAAAGACTGTCTGGACATAGATTTCCACTTTGTTTACTTAATTGTATTAAATGTTACTTTTTACTTTATTGTCTGCCTCTGCTTCACTATTTCAGTGTGTGACAACACAGTAGATCTCTGTATCTCCTGTAACTGATTGATTTTTATCTCATACTGTAAATCAAATAATTTAAGGGCGCACAGTCAGAAACGGGAGCAATCCTGCTGCAGTGACGGGGGGGGGGGGTTGTTTGGTCGTTTCTATCTACTCAGACGTAGATAAAAAAAGACAACAAACAGACTTGACAACATTTTTTTCTCTCGCCGTTTATTTATTTATTGGAAGAACCTCACTGGATAGGGAAATTGCATGATTGTTTGTTTGGTTATCAACTGGCAATAAACTTTGTTTACTTGCAAAGGCGCTTGGTTGAAGTGTAATTTATTAATGTCTCCATCATCTTCTACCTGATTTTAACAGCATTGGTACAGTGGGAGAGTTGTGGGTGGTAGTTTGAGGCTTTAACAGCTCTGTATTGCTATTCTCCAGACACTCAGTATTGCTCAGCTACAGTGTGTTTGGCCAAACATTTAAAAAATAATCTTGTGTCCTTCAGAGTGACTAAAGTGTTTTCTGATCTGATGCCTCACCTAGTATAATGACAAATATCCAGATTAAGATTTTGTTATGATTAGGGATAAAACTAGTTATTCAGAATGAACTTATTCAGTGATCAAAAAGAAAAAGGATAAAACCTATAAAAAACATGTTTTTAGGACATTTGCTAAATTTGAGACATTTGCTCAAGCAACTCCTACTGTTGGTTTGCTCGAGGATAGTCTCAAAATAACTCCCAACCCTCATCAAACAGACTTTTATAGATTTTCTTGTATCATGTTATTTGTGTTGATACATACACTCTGCCAGCAGATTCTGCAGAGATCAAAGCACAGTTCATGCGGACTGAGCAGCCTGGGCACATAACCTGATGCTGTCTAATAACTGGTCATACTGATAAGTGCCAAACCACTCAATTTTACACCATTAAGGGATCGAGGCAGATGCTGAAGATGCTGCTCCTTTACTACATAGCGTCTCTCTAGTCTTATAGTGGTGCCAAGATGTGAAGATTAGTTTGTATGCTCTGCTCTGATATCACCACTTAATCTAGGTGTTTGTTTACTGTATCACATAACCTCAAAGTTCACTGATAACAGCTTCATCAACAGTAAACTTCAGCTGATTTTGGCCCTCTTTGCTCTTTTTGTAAGACCAGCTATCTGCAGACTTACAGCCTGTAGCTCTCTCTTCACCCCTGAATGGTTGACAGGTGTCACCACCTGCTTGCTTGACATTACTGTCAGCAAGAAACAGCTGGATCTCGTCTCACCTCCAACAAGGCATGCCAGCAGACTCTGATATACCACCTGTTTGAAATAACTAATGCATCGTTTGATCTGCAAACATAATCCTGAGTTGAGTGCAGAAAGAGAGCAGTTAACAGTAACAGTACAATTACCAAGTTGAGGCTGGGAGCCAGCTTTTTCATGCCACGACTACGGGAGAATTATACCTTTTCTTTATTTGCAGTTTAAAGAGAAATATTGCAAAATTCAATGTAATATCCCCCCAAAGCGATAACTTTTCTGTCTGAAAAAAGGCTCGGCTAAAACTTTGAAAAGTGTCTTTTCAACACTTTCAACACTCTTAGAGTCTTGGTTGGATATTAATAAAGTCTCGCAGCAGAGGTTTGTAGCTATATTTTGTTAATATAAAAATAATACTCATGTTTTACATATAAATCTTATGTCTTATATTATGATTTAATGATTGATCATTTATATATTGATAAATTATAGTATGTATTGTACTTATAAAACAGACTCAGTTACTTTTCTTTTCCATACAGGGTTATTGCCATTAAATGGACAGAAAATGGCAGACTGAAGCTCAATTGAGCAACAAAAACATAAACAAGCATTTTTTTTCCTTCTCTTTGCTTAAAGAAAAAAAAAAGCCCTATGGGCTTTTCAGCTAAAACTTTAGATATGTGGGTCGTAGTGTGGTATATACTTGCCAAAGAGAGTGGGTGCAGCATGAATTTTGCATTTCTCGCTGTCTCACCCTGGAGTATAAAGCAGGCAATGTCAAAGTCTGCACACTTTTGACTGGTGTTGTAGGTAACTGTACAGTCCCCCGAGGCAGCTCTGTACTACTCTGGTCCCTGTCCGACACACTGCTCACTACACAAACAAAGTGCAGCCTGCCCTTGTAGTTTGTAATCCAGGAAACTAGACCGCTGTCCGAATGCATCACTGAGCATGTCTCCAAGGAATAAGAACTGAATACCTCCTAACTTCTGTTTAAGGCCTTTTACACTACAGTGCTTGTGCAGAGTTTTTTTTGTTATTTATTTGCTTTAAAAGTTCAGTTGCTCTATCATTTTGATTTGATCATCTAGGATCCAGGATCCACGACTTAAAGACAAATCAGCTAAACGTAAAACTGACCTTGTTATGATACAAATATTGAGAATAAGAGAGGTTAAACAGACACACTGACAACGACTAAAGGGAGACCGAGGCTTTAAAAACACATGAGCTGAAACTAATCAAAGTAATGACAAAACAAAGCATAACTAAATGCAAACACAAGAAACAAATAACTACAACAATACATCTGCATAGGTTCTCAGTCTTCCAGCACACAGTACCCTCGAGTGCTTAAAAAGAAAGCTACTGCACTTCTCTATTTTCTTTGTGAAAATGCTTTGACTCTCATCCAAGAGGCATCTTCAACTAGTGGAGAGTCACAGGGATTTAGCCGCTATAGCGGGGGCTGTCCCCTTGGAGGTGGCAAACTATTAATCATGTGAGTCATCACATTAGCCAAGACGTGAAGTGATCACCAAAACGCTGGGTCAAGAGACTCAAGATCGTGACACAAGGGGAGTTTAAAAATACAAAGAACTAATGGCAACCAAGGCATAATAGAATGAACTTAGAAAACCTAGGCGGATTAAACATAAACCATAAACATCAATATATAAGTATAAACTCCAAACGCTGGGTCAAGAGGATCATGACACTTTGATATGGAAAACCCGACACTGACGTGAGACACCGGAACTAAAAAGATTCGAAGGACATGGAATTCAAAATGTAAATAATAAACTAATAACCAAATTGATCATATGAAGCTAGCAACATTCAAAGCCCAATACTCTAAAGCCTGAGTCCAAACCCAGGACAGGACAGTGACAGCAACGACTGCAGAAAGAGAAAGGAAAGATCAAACAGACACTGCCAAACCTCATTTTTGAGAATAATAAATGAGTTACTTTGATGTGTCGTTGTTTTTACTGCAATCACAAAGTACTTGTGTTATAAGGAGAGATCATTAGAATGAAATGAACATGATTTACTGATGTACAGAGTTTAGATAGAGGTATTTGGCAGTTAGACTATATGTCTATGCAGATCATTTCAGTTTGTGATCATTTCCTACAATGTATCCGAAATTTTAAATAAACCCTGGATGTCTGGTGATGCTAATAATATTCATATGGTTATTCAAAAGGAAGTGACTGAGCCTTTCCTTTGGCTTGCCGCAGCTTGCCTAAGTGGTCAAAATGTTTCTTTTCATACACTTTCTTAGTCATGTGGTGGAACAAACAAAAACATAAGTCTTGCGTGTTTTATTTGGGCAAGACTTCTAATACAATTAAGGGAGACGTTTTGTGTTCTTACGTGACCATGCAGAGAGGCACTCTTAAACAGACAGAATCGCAAAGAAGAAATGGGAAGGATTTTCTTTGAATAGCATCATGGCTCATTGCTAAGCCCTGCTGTGTCACTGCCAGACGCTGCAGACTGTTTTCTTGCCTTCTGCTTGGTGCATGCAAGGACAGTATCACTGTCAGGCTGATCAGGAATAAGTATGTTCAAGGAACGAAACATTTCCATCAACAAGAGTACTGTTCAAGGGCAAAATATTGTTATTCCTCTGTATAATAAAACAAAACAGCGGTTGCCTGCAGCAACATTTGTATAATTAACCATTCATATAAATGTGACATTAAATAAAACGAATAGTTATGTCTAATAACTTCTGTTCCCTGAAGGAGAGGAACGAGGTACAACACATAAGTATGGGATATCACGCCTTCGCGTGTCCTGGCTGAAGAAACCTTTATTCACGCCTTTAAGGCAGATGACATGTGATGACACGGAGTGGCCCCGCCCACACATATATAGCCGCCGTCATCACTGTCATCCCCCAGTTCAATAGCCGCTCTTCACCGAGCCAGCTGCTCAGTGGGGCCACCCTGTGTTGTACCTCGTTCCTCTCCTTCAGGGAACAGAAGTTATTAGACATAACTATTCGTTCCCCTTCAGTCGATTCACTCGGTACAACACATAAGTATGGGACATATATACGCGCCCCGCAGAGCAGCCACTGAACCGGGAACGGCCCACCACCGCCTCAGCGAGCGGTAGAGCCAGCAGAGAGGACAGAATGAGCCACCGAAGGGGCTGTCACGTCCAATCGATAAAACCGCACAAAAGTGTGCGGTGATGCCCAACTAGCTGCTGCACAAATATCAGCCACAGGCACACCCCTAAACAGAGCCCATGAGGTCGCCATTCCCC
>VURO01024223.1:0-20055 GCA_015108175.1 Pelvicachromis taeniatus | reverse complement strand
GTGTATATATGTATGTGTGTGTGTATGTATGTATATATGTATGTGTGTGTATATATGTGTGTATGTGTGTGTGTGTATATATATGTATGTGTGTGTGTATATGTATGTATGTATATGTGTGTGTGTATATGTATATATATACACATATATATATATATATAAATATATATATATATATATATATATACATATATACACACATATACACACATATATACACACATATATACACACATATATATATATATATATATATATATATATATATATATATATATATATATATATATATATATATATATATATATATATATATATATATATATATATATATATATATATATATACACACATATATATATATATATACACACACACGTCCACCAGGCATGAATAGACAGTCCGGTTTAGCACAGTAGGGAGGCCTCAACCTCGGGAGGATACAGTGGGAGGAGGGGGTGGTGAGCAGGGGTAAGAATGCAGGGAGGGGGGGGGACTGAGAAGGCCTGGAGGTTTCATGAATGACTCCCATTCATCTGAGCGATGGTGGTCGCCTCAAACCTGAGGCAGGTACTGCATGAATAGACATTTATGAAAAATGCAGGTAAAGTTGGGAAAATAAATTCCAAAATTTGAGTAAAGAAACACATCATAGCAACAGGCGCTCTCTAACCCTGTAAATCAAACACTGCTCATTTAACACAGAAGCAGCAGTTCTGGAGAAACTCTTGTATTTCTTACATTTCAACACTTTTAAAAATTCGATTATATGTAGTTATATTTTTTATCAGATTAAATCTCATAAAACTTGAGCAATGACCAATTTTACAGCAAACAAAAAAAACCATGGGGGGGAGGTCTGACATCATCTCTCATTATAAAGAAAAAACTGGCAAGAAGGCTGAGGTATTTCCTTCGCCTTTACTGTCCATCCCAGCATGCAATGGGCACCGAGGACATCTGAAGACAAGGACAGAGGATAGACAGGAGACCTGTTCCACAAACGACACCGAGAAGACCCTGTTAGCGCACTTATGGCTCATATTTTCAGCCCGTCCACCGGCCAGCCTCTGACTGGACACACTGTTTGATACAAACATGGGCCCCTCATGAATCTAATCAACACCGACAGGATACATGAAGGCAAACCTGCTTATTAACGTTAAAAAAATAGTTCAAGCAAACAGGAATAAGTCCCCCATCATAAACTACAATCTGTTAAAAAAATCTGTTTTTGTCAGCTGACAAACATTTTTTACCTGTTTTTAGAAAGACTGTTCACTTGAGATGAACAATCCTTTTTTAAGGGACCCACAAAATAATCAGGATATACAACACAAAAAGTCAAACAATGCTTTATCAACTTAAACAGGATAATGAAAGATGTTCTCACAATATGAAGCGGTGTCACCGTTTGTTTGTCACCGTTTGTTTATCACCGTTTGTCCCGTTTGTGCTGTTTGTGCTGTCTTTGTGTCTGATGTGAGCTTTTAAAGGTCTTTAATGTTCGATTCATATTTTAGACACTGATGTTATCTTTCATTCTTGTTCTCATCTTTCTGCAATATATTAAAGTACATAATGAAATCATCCACATAAATATGCAAAGACATATATATACTCTAATAAACACCTGCAATGGTTAGGGGCAAGACCAGGTTTTTTAAATAAAAGGAGGCCGTACATCTAAGGAAAGGTGCTCGAGTCAATAATACTTTATATTTAAATTCCCATCATGACGACTGCATTGATCAGCAGCACGTTTCCCTCTAAGCACACACAAATGTGTGTACACAAACTATGCCAGCAAAATCTCTCCAGTAGCATAACAGGACCACGAGATCCCCTCATCACTGGGTTAGGGTTCCTTCAAGTTCTTCCTTGAACAGTTTTACTTCTGTTTCACAACAGTGTCACTTAACAATAAGCTGAGACTTGGAAAATGTTCTCTAACTTTAGCTGTTAACCAACATAGTAGATTAGATATCAAATAGTGATCGACTTAAAAAGAGAGACAACAAATCAAACTTGACGAATATGATTAACTTCACAATGTGTCTGAATTAGAGTACGGATAGTCTGGATAATATCCACTGTCAAATTCTTATTTGACAGTTTTTACGTTTTTTGGCACACAATCGAAGAAATGGAACAACCAATTATATGTATCAGTGTTGTGTGTGTGGAAGCTGTAAGTCAATCAGAACAGATTTGTGGTCGACCTTTAATCAGGACGGAAACCAGACGAGGCTCTAGAGCTGGTTTTTCCTGTGGTCCTCAAATCTGACTGCTTTGAAAAGAGACACACCGACACGTGTGCTACACGTATGAAAGACTACCCAAAGCTTCAGTAAGTAAGTTTGAAAGGCAAAATAACATCAAATAGAATAACATGTGGGTCAGGGGCACGAAATCTGTGGTTTTAAGGTATACTAACACAAACTAGCACAAAAGTAGAAGGCTCAGTCATTGTCAGGTGGCACTGCACCACTGAGACAAAGCTCAGTCCAAACAGCTCCCGTGCATCACTGCAGCCTTCCAGTGATCTGTACGTTTCACCAGAAAACACAAATATCATGACAATCCAGCCTTTGTCAGTACGTCGTCTGCCTGACCCACGCCTCCATCAACCTCTGCAGACATCACACTGAACCAACAAATGGTCACATACCCGAACGCCCAGACAGTTACTCGTACAGTCACAGCAGAACAAAGCAGATTTGTATTCGATTTATATTCAACATCCCTTAGTTATGGAAAACCCTTCTGTGGGAGGGTCAGATAAAACAGCAAATGTTAAAGATGCCACAAAGTGACAAAGCTGGAGCGGCCTCAGTAACCTCACATGCATGTAACCGTCCTCATCAAGTCCAAGATGTGGAGACCTCTGTGCTGCTTTCTATCAAGGCCACAGTCCATGAACCACAGGGATCTGCGTCTTATCTCATCTCATCTTATCTAAACTAAAACCAACTCAACAAAGCATGTTAAAAACTGGGCAGACAGGAAATAAAGCTGCTGATAATAAGCACAGTATCAGAATAAACTTTTTCAGTCACATAAGGCAGATGCATGGTTTCAAACAATGTGCCAAAATACACATTAGCAAAGGTATCAAAATGCAGATTAAGCAACTTAATGACAAAGGTGGTGCATACGCAGTCCATCCATAGGCTGACCCCCTCACCTGGAAACCTTCCTGGTCCAGTATCCTGGTGCCGAACACAGTGATGCCATCGGTGCTGATGGAGGCACGGTCACTCCGGGGGAGGTTTTTGCTGACCTTGTTCTTACAGTCTACAATGATCGTGGCCACTTTCTTTTCCACACTGATGGCTACACGATGCCACCTAACGAAGGACACACAGAGAGAGAAAAGCAATCAATGGCAGAAGATGAGATAAAGTTCAGTGAGTTCACTCTTTGGTTGAAACATTGTTGCTGTGACAATTCTCACGTAGTAAAAAGGCGTCGACACAGCAGATAGCTGCTAAAAATTATTATTATAGGTGTCAAGTAAAAGTTAGGACATCGAACACAACGTGGGGCATTTGTTTAATCAATAACATGAAACTTGACTGTGACCAAGTTAGTTATGGTCTAAAACAACATCCGCACTTTGGCAGGATTATCGTCCTGTGAGGGCCAAACCCATGGCCACACTTAAAACTCCTACAGTTTTCATTTCTTTGGCACACAATAAAACATTTTAGTTTCAAATAAGTTTATTGGTTTAAATGCGTTGGTTCTATTTGTAAGTGCACATTTAGTTACTTGTGTAACTAAATGTTACACAAATGTTAAATGTGTAACATTTAGTTACACATTTAGTTACTAGCCAAAATTTGTTTGGCTAATCTTTGTTTTCTTACCTTTTCTCGTTTGTTGTGATCCCGGGGAGCTGCCTGACAAAAGGTGGGGGCCAGGGGTTAAAGGACTTATATGCCTAAGAGGCTAATTGGACCACACCACCACTTCCTGTTGGGTGGGGGGGGATGTGTATTTTCTGTTATTTAAAAGCTTTTGTATTGAATTAAATATTTGAGTTTAGGGTTTAGTGGGTTTTGATTTTCTTCTTTGGTGCTTAGTTTAGTTTGTTAACAAACTATACAGTACTGCATTGTTAAGTTTGTGATTATGTGTTGCTTAGTTACCCCTATTGTGTCAATGGTCTGATCAGCCATTGTATAGACCCCTGTGTGGCGGCTTCTGTTGGGTTGTTAAGGGTGCAGTTCTTTGCCTGAGTGCTGGGTCTTTGACCTCTTTTACGAGCGCAACATTTAATTTTTGTAACCATATTTTTGGGGTTAAATAAATTGAAACCCTTATTTTCAAATAACTCCGTGACTCCTCCTACTTTCCAACTCGGCCCATCACATGTCCACTTGAAATGCCTCCCAATACGCCTCGAGGAGAAAGCCTCTGCTGTACAATGATGCATATACATGCTGCAGTGTTTATGGTGCATTTTGATCGACAGCTGCTATAGATGCATCGGGTCGACTGGGGTCACACGTGAGCCCGACACCTTCCTTGCCTCTGCACCATTTGCACTGGAGGGCTATTGCATACCAGGCAGCACATTCTTGCCCCCACACTTTGGCCCTGTTTAACACAGGATTACACTCATTAAACTCCAAACCTAATCCTCCTCCTGGGTTACTTAGCATGACAGACGTTGTGAACATTGTGGAAAGTGTGTGTCAAGATCCAGGCAAGCTTGGCTAGCCAGAGCAGGAGACACACAGTCAAAACATTGTTCACAGGTGGAAGATGAGACCTGACAACATCTTAACTTCAGATAGCAATCAAAGACCTTGTTTTAATCACAGATATAATTGTTTCTGATCATTCATTCATCTTCTTGGTGAATTGTGTTACCAAAAGTGAAACTGTGTCTTTGAATGTCAGCGAGATCATGCAGGCCATGAGAAAGCGAGATGTGGGATACACACTACAGCACACACACACGTCACCTCATATGGCAGGAAAGCAGATGTTGACATCGGTGAGTTTTCACAGACTTTAAGTGCATATTGATCGGAGGGGCACCGTTATATTGGAAAAGCAAATAATCGCAGTATAAAGACTTATACTTTATAAATGTAGATGTATTTTTATTATTTGTATAGTTCTATTATTGTACACGTGTTTGTAATGTGCCAGGTACATGTGCGCCTTTATGGAGCTGTTGTAAATCTTGTGATACTGTGTATAATGACAATAAAGCATCAGACCTTACCCTTTTCTTAAATAAAAGAAGGCTTTTGTTACCTCATTAATAGCAGATCATTGTACCGCCCTATTCAGCCCGAGTGTCTGCTTCCTAGTAGCAATGCCTCCACCCATGCATGCAGCTACAGCCACTGAGGTTTTCAACAAGGCCTTGAGCTGGAAAGTCCTCCACAAAGCACGGTGCACATCATGGGCACAGCAGCCTAGCAGCCTAGCACAAAGCTGCTCACAGTAGCTTTCATTTGCTGCAAAATGCTCATGAAGCAGCATTATTGCTGACATGAGACTTTTCAAGGATTTGTCCAGCGTTTATTATGATAGCAGCATACATACTATAATTCATCGTAAGCCAATTTAGAGCACAAACATGTTGTGACTGTTCTGACTTCCTTCTAAAGTTCAGCAAGTGCACAAATCCTTCAATAAGACTGGAAGAAAGGGTAAAGCACGGCGTCCGTTCTGATTGGTTATCCCCAGCTTGTGCCTGCGCATGGACTCGTGACAGCGACATCAAAACTCCCACTGAGGATTTTGTGAGTTCTGAACATGGGAGAAGATAATCAGGTTGATACTAAACGTTAAGAGGCCTGCATGCCCCCTGCCTGCGTCTCTAAACTAACAGAGGCGGTGAGTTCATAGATGAGGTCAGGTTGTCCATAGCAGTCCTGCTGTGCCCCAACAATCCAGTGTCTGTCTGTCTCTGACTGTCTCTGTGCCCACAGACCCCTGATGAGATGCCTAATCCGTGGATGAGCACCTGCAGCGCGACAGGGGCAGGTGTGGGTTGTGTTCTCACTTTTATTAAGACGAACAAGTCAGCGGGAATCAGAAATATTGTAGTTTTACATGGTCAGTAAACTATTTTCAGGCTGATTAAAATGGCATGATATTCAAGCATTATAGTTTGTTTTTTTTGAGGAACCCACAGTGCAGCAAAGCTGGCCCCGCTAAATAAAAGCTGGATGACTTTAAATGTATTCTGCAAAATGCCGCCGCGCCGCCATGTTTGCGCCATGTTTCCCTTTCGCTCTGACACCCTGCACTCTCTCGCCCACTCCCCCTCATGTTCCGGTACGTGATTACGCGAGTGAATGTTTGAGATCTGACGTACTTTCCGTCAGCAAGGTTAAGACCACCAAACAGGGGGTATTCCTCTGGCACTGGCTTGCCATTATGATCCTCATACAGGAAGACGGGCGAGCGTCCGACCTCCACGCCCAGCTGCTGGACTCCTTGCTCGTTGTAAATGGACAGCAAGAAGGACTGGATGCTAGGTTTGGGACGCAGTGTGGTTAGGATGGAGAAATCCTCAGGAAAAACACCACCTGCATAGCCAAAACAGAAACGCTGTGACTGAGAAGATCTAACAAATCAGAAGAATTTAGCCCAGCAGGAAAAATCATTAACAGTAAATACATTTTGTTGGTAAGTTCTCAGTAAATACTCATTTTATCCCAGTGAATGACTTGAATTATAATAGAATAATGATGCGACATTACTCACTTTTAATTTTGGTAAAATATTAATGTGCATGGAGTCGCTGGCAGTTTGCACATAGCGGTCTAAGGTTAAAGGTTGAACTCACCAGGGAACAGCTGTGTGGTGGGGGCACTGATCTGGACCTCCTTGGAAACCCTGTACGCTGTATCTGGTGTTGATGCTCTGCGGTTGGCACAAAGTCCTGCTGCTTTTGTCACTCCTTTGGGGTAATTTTCAAATGCTAATACTTTTAGGACATCCACTGGCTCTGCTGTTCGAAAGGCAAAGGAAACATTAGGTCAGTGCCGGGGACAGCACGAAGGTGCACCTCCTCTTCATAACCACCTCATCAGTGATTCAGATTCATAAACGCGGTCCATGGAGGTGTCGGGACTTTCTAAACGAGCATGTCTTTGTGCCTGTAAATAAATGCAGGCACACTACTGAATACTGAATCAAAATGTGATCAATGCCTTTTTTAAATAAACATTGTGCGTGTTATGCTGGATAAGTGTGGAGTTGAGTTTCTAACAATAAATAGTTACAGTAGGAAATGTGGCCTTGCCCAGGCTCTACAGTCTCACCTGCCAGGAAATGTCTCAGCCAGGGCATACCAGTGAACAATGCAGCGTCAGAGTCCGAGCTCGACAACACCTGGATAGGTTTACCTCGATAAGACTCTTCAATCTGATGCGCTTTCCATAAAGGAGCCTATGTGGGTGCAAATGGACTCCCATGGGAAAGCTTTAGAATCCTGCCTTCTACCACTGTCTCATGAAACATGAGGTGGGAAAGACACCACCTACAACCATAGACTGACCATCTGCCACGTAGGCCGCTAGCAGCTGGAAGATTCTATTTCCTGTCCAAGCAAAAATGCAAAATATTTGATGGCTAAATTCAACAACTTCATCTGTACTTCATCTGCCAGCGTTATTTAACGTGCTGTCGGTGTAGATAATGAACACAGCTGAGTGTAGAGCAGTATCTGAGTCAGTCAGGCAGCACGACTGCAGACTGGTGGCTGTACCAATCACTCCAATAACTAAGAGGATGTTTAAAAAAAGTCACTGATGTCGATCTGGACACTGATCAACGTTCTGGCAATGGCAAGGAAAAGAAAAGCAAGCACGTTTCATTCACTCGGAGAAGCATGAGCGCCTGTCTTAACATCTACAACTGATGTGCCGCCAGCAGCTCTCACACTGAAGGTCTGCAGGAGGTCATCACATAGTCCGAACAGTAGTGCAACTTCATGAAGTAAACATAAACACACTGAATAAATGTTGTTGGTGTCTATAGTCGTAGAAATGTACAAGCCATTGGGCGGACTGGGTGAACTTCACAGTGCATCTCCTTAAACCTGCATGCACTTTGAACTGGAGACATAATCTGAGACAGTCACAAGCCCGTTCACAAACACCAACAGCTAATCTAAGAGAAATCTGTTTGGGGTGTTTAACAGAACACTCAAAGCAAGAGAAGGCAATCTATCTACGAACATCTGACACAGGCGCAGAGCTGAGCGCAGGATCAGCCGTGACTATGGGAAAACCCCACCAAAGGCATTTTTGGAGCTTGTGAGGATGAAGCAGCTACTTATTTTGGAGCGTGAACTGAGGAGCTGATTGTGCGTTCCCGCAGAGCTGCTTTCAGGTCAAACTCCACGACTCATATGTTCCAGATGTGCCGCTCTGGCCAGGCTGCGACCCTCACACAGTGGTGCTGTGAAAGCGTCAATACTGGCCAATCCGTCAAGACGGCCAAATGAGTGTGCACAGATTTGAAAAGAGTGCATGTGATGAGCCGGTGTGTTTGCCCTCAGGGCCAAGCAAACAGGCCACATAGCTGTGAAAGAGGTGGCACGGGAGGATGGCCCTTCCTCAGTGTGAGGAGGACCCGATGCCTGAGTTGCTACACACTCTGGTTCATGGCGCCCTGTGTGGATCATAACGCCAACCATAAGGAAAGAGGAGGACGGTGGGAGCAATATGACACGTTGTTGCCATAAGACCTCAGATGCACAGATTTAATATATCTGCCATGATGGCAGGTCAAGTGTACATCATTGTAAATGAGATGTCACCAAATACTCTCACCTGTAATTAAAGAGTACACAACACTTATAATAAATACCACACTCGCTTCTCCTGTGAAGCATTTCTGTCTTTACGATGAAGAAATGTAAAATTGGCTGGTTAATGGAGGAAGACCTTTTCACCTGCAGCTCCCTGAGACTCTAATAACATCTTCCGTGTCTTGCTCCCTCGCTCTCTCTCTCTCTCTATATATATATAGCCCCTCTCCCCCGACCCCCCCTCTCTGCTTCCTTTAGCTTCCACCATGCTGCCGGCTAAAACAAGACGGCTTTATGCTGCTGTCATACCAAAGGAACTTCCCGGAGACCGACCCAGGTTTCAGAGCATTTCTCCCCCACTCCTCTGCCTTCAGTTTACTTTTCCTCACATTGCCTCTTTTTACTGCCTCCATTAAAAAACCTGGGCTTATTTGCTCCATTGTGTTTAAACCTGGAAATGAACTGGCAATAACTATAAACATGTGACAGCGTCGGCAGACAAAGGTCCAGCAGGGAGCTGATTAGCTCTTGTTCACAGTTGGGCATTTTAAGGCGAAGACTCTGGAAATGCTAGCTTTGTCTGCTGGAATGCACATCTGAGCCTGCGCCCCAGGGGCTGAGAAAACGTGTCTGTACACTGCCAGATGGAGAGGGCACCCTGCAGGAACAGCTCCGGCTGCCATAAAGAGCTCGCAAGAAATTAGGACCACAGAGCAGATTCTGCAGGGGGATGTTTCGATTGTATAAAAATGCCTCTAAAGAGACGATACATTTTCAATTTAGACCATCAATTCAGTAATTATGGTCTAATTTAGCAGGTTCTAGAGTACTTTAACACAACTACTGATAACAAAATGTAGTGAGAAGTAGATAAGTGCACTACAAAGTCAGTGATGAATCTCTGCATTTGCACAACATCAGGTGAAACAATGAAACTGCATTCATTACAACTCTGAGTGATTCCTCGTTTTGCGCCTCTGAAAAGCCGCTGGGCACACTGCAGGTATCAGGTGAATATCACTTTGGAGAGCTTTTTTATCCCCAACAGGATTTTTTACACAAGCGTCCTTACAGAGTTGATGTGAGAGCCATGTAATCGTGGACCGTGTCACTTGTGTCTGTAATGGTAGGCTAGGCCCATAACAGGCCTGCTCTTTGAAGGCTCTTAAATCATAGGGAAGCTCAACAAGGACCCTCATCAAATATCTGCTCAGTACTTAGAGGGGACGCATTCCCACCACGGACACAACCGTCTGGTCCTGCAGCTGACCAAACCTCTAAGTGCAAAGCTGGTGGGTGGCAGGGGGAGGGGGGGTGCACAGGCCAGTGTTTGGGCTTCGGTGTGGACCAGGGCAGTGTGGAGACAGGGTGAACCTGCCTGCCCACTTTTAGCACCCACACCCACAGACGCTGTGTGCTCTGACGGGTCAGAGGTCCACTAAGGCCTTTCACAAAGTGGGCTTCGTGGAACGATGCTTGCTGTTGCCCCAAACCACAGTTTTCATGCCAAAATGTTTGTGTCGAAGAACCTTCAATGAATGACCTCTCCAGCACTCACACATTAAAATTACACAATGTTCATTAAAACTGAGAGTGGACCAAATGTAAACACCAATCCACAGTTACAAAGAACTGCATTCTAATATGAGCGGTGCAGTTAAACAGTCCAGGCTCCGACCAATGCCCAGTGGCTGGAGAAGCCCACCCTGCTGTTCCAATCCACCCAGGGGACCACGGTTCACACTCAGAGGTTTCTTTTTGCCCACGTGAACCTTACACAGAAGAGCAGCGTGCTGTGGTTCCTGCTCTTTGTGGGCACAGCTTAGATCAATGTTTCATCTTTGCCGCGGACGCTTTTCATTTACGCGTAAAATGTGTTTGAATGAACGGGACGTTGGTCAACAAAAACACGCATTTCAATCGCGCACTCCCTGCGCTACCCTGTCTCTAAGTGTTTCACGCAGTATCTTCTCACAGTGGCCGTGACGGGCACACTTTTTGGGGCAATCGCACCTTACTGTGACGAGTTTGTTTGTGAAAAAGGAAAACGCATCTAACTGCGATGGGAGCACAGCGATGCATTCTCCAGGTATGCATGTTACACCGACCCTAATCTCCATCATCAGTTACCCACTTTTACCCCCCCCCCTATTAGAGGCGTTTGGGACCTCTTACCTGCTCTGACTGTAGCAGCCTGCAGAACCAACGTTATCGTGATCAATCCGGTTACTGTGGAATCCATAAACCACCTTTTCGTTTTCCACCTCGTGGACCACTTTTGCATCTCCATGGTCGCGCGCCCACAAGTGTGTGAAACTTCTGGGCGACTTAGGTGATTTTTCCTGGCGTCCCTCCCACAATCCCAAACGATGATGGAAACTGTCCTACAGGAAAGCCATATGTGACCACTGTAAGCCTCTTCTCTCAGCCACAACGAGGCCCCGGTCCTCCTGTGCCGTGCCCAGCCGTCACAGTGAAGGGAGTCGGGCTTTATCCACAACGCCAAGAGTGCGATCGGTACACTTGGTGCGTCCACGGACAGGAGGGCTGGGCGAGCTCCACAAACCAGAGCAAGGAGTACGGGGAAGTGACAAGTGAACCAGCCCCCGATTAGCAAATCACGGGGCTGGAAATTCTCCTTCGGGTCCACCCATTGGCTTTGTTGTGCCCCCCCGAAGTCTCTTCAGAGTGCTTTTCATGAAAGAAAACTGTGACACAGCTCACAATGAGCTGGGAAAACTGTGTTCGGTCATATTGATGGTGTCTACAGTTCACCACAGACTATCTGTTATCCACAGTAGTTCCATAAAATATGTAACCTTATACACCATCCAAATGACAGAATGAATTATTAGGCACCAATAAATCAAAGGAGTTACTGACACCCGACACTGCCAGCATCACATCCCTACAACTACTCATCCACAGAAACACGAAAGAACAGGAAGACAGACCCTGAACGGTCCCGTGGGCGTGGAATGGAAAAAAGAAAACACTTGTAGATGTTTTGATGCTTTGAGTTATGAACATGATGCAAGTCAAAGATTATAACATATATCATACGCTGACCTTCAGCAGGTTAGCAGAATATTGTTTCTTTGTTTCTGGTCATGTCAGGTAATGATATGTTCTCCTGATACACAGTTAACCCAATAACAACATCTGAAGATACATTTCTTTTGATTTGATCACGTTTTTATACTTACAGCATGTTCTCATTCAAAGCCAATACATTTTATGTTCTTTCTATATCAGTGTTTGGGTCATTTTGCTTTTAAAGGAAAGAAAAAAAGGAAAGAAAAAAAGAGAATGAGAGTTACTTCCTGAATTTCTTGATAAACGACACACTGAGTCAAATTAGCTTGTTTCTTTTGAACAAACCTTAACTTGTAATTGCATAGAGTTGAAGCATTTCAGGATTTAGAAGTCAGATCGGCTCACTCTGCTGATGGAGCCACTGATGGAGCCACAGATGGAGCCACAGATGGAGCCACTGATGGAGCCACAGAGGGCAAAGAGCTCTGCCCAGCCTCTGTCCTCCCAGGCCAGCCGCACTCAGCCACCAACCAGCCAAATAGTATCAGATGCTCGACGCCCAGTGCCCGAATCAGAGCTGCTTTCCTGGGAAGAATAGGTGTCTGGTCAGAGATGGCTTCACGCTACATCTCATCCTAGCATGGTTCACAGAGCAGGGCCAGTCATTGAGGAAAAGTGGGCTCCGCTGACGTCCGTGGGTTCTCCTGGAGGTCGGCAGCATCCTGAGTGTAGTTTGATTTTTTGCGTCATAAGAAATTGTTCCACTTAAAGATTTAAGACACATTTGGTGTTAATTTATCTCGCGTGTAGGATCGTACCTGTGTGTGCACGTAAGTTTGTTACATTGGTCCAATCAAATGTTTTCATTTAATGAAATCCGCTCAAATCAAATTCGCATGATCGGCATTCATTCGGTTTATACACACGTATTTTCTTTAATGATTAAACCTTTGATTTGATTTATGTCAGATGCACGTTAAACGATTGGTTCATGTCTTTGAGGGCCAGGAGTCTTTTTTTAATAGTTTCATTTGTTTGTATTGCTTGAAGTGCACTTCAAAGGAGATGGAGTTGGAGTGAGGGAATCAGCGACAGCACAGTTCAAAGATGCTGTGGTGACACGAGCAGATGGGGGCCCCAGGGACAGTGGGGGGCTCAAAGTGCGCGGCTTTCATTTCCTGTTGGACAATAAGCAACTTCTCCGCTCTGTTTCAGAAACAGGGCACGGCCAATAATTTTACCATGGGATTATTCACCCTGTTATAAATAGTAGATAACTCAATACAGTAGTGTCAGAAAGCTTTACGGCTCTAATCTGTTGGCTGTAATCTGCAACATGATATCATGATAACTAAATAACACAATTCTTACAAATTATTTGTATGTATAGCTAAAGTAAGACATTAGAGTTGACAGTCATTTCATTATACTGTATTTTAACAGTTTCATAGTCACTATTTATAAAATAAAAAACAGTGTAACACATAGTCTGTCTCAGATATCCTCCCATGATTACTGCCAGCATGTGCATGAAGCTGTTATCAGCTGTGAATATTAGAACAATCAGCCTTTGTCTAACATTATTACTGCCTGCACTAATGAGATGACCCTGAAACCAAAAGAAGCAAAGCCAACTAACTGCAGCCAGACAAGTGAGGAATCACCTCTCTGTCCCTGCCCGCTCACTACTGTCACAGTTACCGATTCTGTGCACCAACTTGTAAATACGTGCTTATGTCTTACAGCCACATTTAGTGCTGCACAAGAGCTTGGGTAGTGCTCTGGTACAACTTTGGGGTTAGGTTATGGTATCTACAATTATACAATTCAATATTCAACATTCAATATTACATGTATACGCAGAAATTGCTGACAATGCTTTTGTTAGTCTCCTTAGGTCACAGTAGGGGAAGAGCAGGAGGAGTTAATACTGGTTTATGGCTCAGTCACAATAGAGTTATAATGGGCGGGACCCGCCCTGCAGCTAAGAAGAATTGGTGGTTGTTTGATGACTGCGCTGATTTTTCTTTGTATTTGGTAACCAGTTGAAGTCGTGGTGGTGACCAGCTGGTTGCCCAGCGGTTGGACGTGCAACACTCTCAGTTTTGCTTTCAACTCCTAGATGACTGCGTGGTTACCGAGGTCACCTGCAGGAAGGCAACAACACTCAGACAGATGGGTGAGGGCAGCGAATAAATGAACTTAAAAACGCAAACAGATTGCTAGCATGTTGCAATCAATCCTTGTCAGGTTGCACCAAAGAGTGCAACTCATCTATGAAACATCTCTTTGGAACTGGAGACTTAACTCAGCTGGTTGCAGACTGGTTACAAACTGGTTGTATTCTTAAAGCAATGTTCCCGAGCACCTCTGTCATTGTGCAGTTCCATCACCGTGCCACAGCAACTGTGTAACACTGGAGGGAATTCAGACTTTTTGACTCAGCTCTATGAGGTTCTGTTTAATTTTTGCTGATTTCACACAATTGATCACCGTATTATTACAAACTGATCTGATGTATTTGCCAACTTGACCTCATTCAAATGAAAACTGACAGTAGGCTGACATTTTATCACCATTTTGACACATTTGACAAAGTAACACACACAGGGATTCATAATTTATTCGGTCATGTGAGGAAAAATCTGTTTTATAACTAAGAGAGTTTAAAGACATAAAAGAAAAGTATGTTGTGTTGTTTATACGCTCAAGGCCAGAAAAAAACCCAGTCTGCATAAAAACAAGCTCGTATGCTAATGTGCTAAAGTGGCAAATATGCAAATCCATGCTAAGGATCGCAAATCATGTGCAGCTACTTTAGTCAAAGTGTTTTGCCATTTGCAGTGACATGTTAAGAACAAAACACAGAACCCTTGTACTGCAAAATAGACCTGCGATAAAAATACTCGGGCACTATAAGTAGAAGTGTAAAAATGCGAGTTCTTTAACCTGCTTTGACTTTTACCTGACGTGGTATTGAAGCACGAGCACTTTTCACAGGCAAACCTGAGCCGACCTCCACCACTGTCACTGTTTACACACTGCACAGAGGCGAGCATAAAGAGCCCTTTCTCCACACTCACTCTGGTCCGCTGTCTAAAACAAGTAAGAAAAGGTTCCCTCACTTCAGCAATATTATTTTTGGCTGTTACTGTATTGCAAAGGATATATACAGTGCTGTGCAAAAGTCTTGAGCCAACAATCATTAGCTTCTATTTTCTAGGAAAATGGGAAATTCATTGAAACATCTGCAAACATCAGGAAATAGAGTATATAAAGCAAAAAGTCCATTTTTGGTGTGATCACAGCCTGAACTCGCTTACACAGCTTTCTTGTAATAAGTAGTCTTCAGGAATAGTTCTCCTGTCTTCCTTCTCTCACCCCAACCGGCCGCAGCAGATGGCCCCGCCCCTCCCTGATGGCCCCGCCCCTCCCTGAGCCTGGTTCTGCCGGAGGTTTCTTCCTGTTAAAAGGGAGTTTTTCCTTCCCACTGTCGCCAAAGTGCTTGCTCATAGGGGGTCATATGATTGTTGGGTTTTTCACTGTATGTATTATTGTAGGGTCTACCTTACAATGTAAAGCGCCTTGAGGCCACTGTTGTTGTGATTTGGCGCTATATAAATAAAACTGAATTGAATTGAACTGTGTTTAACTTACAACTTTAGACAATCGCTGTTGGTCCTCCCTCTTGACCTCTTCTGTACAAACTGACGATGAAAAAATTGTTACATTTGGATTCATGACTTCATAAGACTCTTTGAAACTTCACCTCTCAGGTCCTGTTTCAGGTGGTTTTTGTCTTTTTCTTACGGTTAGGCTGTTCAGCTACTGTTTCTGTGATGTAGATAGTTTGTTTTCAGAACTTGCATCCTCCAGTAGGCCACGCTTTGGCTAATAGCACTCTGGGAATAATCTTATTGGTTCAAAAATACCATTTTGTGTTGATAAAACTATATCATGTTTGGTATTTTACATGCGTTTACAACAGACTGCTAGTAACAAAGTCTCTAGAAACACAATTTAAAATGAATTCTAAATGTTCTGTTATGTGCCTAAAGACACAATATTGGTTTGTCATGTGTTTGGGTTTCTTATTAAATGTAACATGTCTGTTTTAAACATTGAGGTCTGACATGGAAAGCTACTCCAAACACACCTCTGTTGTTTATATGGATAAAAAACACAAATCTGTCTCAACCATTTGGGCTAAGAGAAGAAGAAATGAACTGCAGTCAGCCTGGCCTGGTCGACAGGTGTTCTTAATGGGAAGCAGCTCAGTGCTACAGCACCAAAGAGAAAGAAAGCAGCAATTTTGCAGCCAGACATGCAACGAGCCATTTATGTGTCTCAGAAAGTCAGGAATGTCTTTCCGTCTGAGCACGCTGTAGCTGAGAGGCATCTAAAATGATGGCTTCAGTTGATAAAAGTATAATTTCGAGGGGGCTGTGATATTCACAACTCGCATGGCTTAATAATTACTATTTTATGTATGCTGAATGAGCCACAGGTAATAATAGCTCAGATCCAGATCTCGGGTAAGTTTGTCTCACAAGACAGAAATGTAGTCAGCATTTCTCCAGCCCTGTCATTTAATACTGGTTTGGTTCAAAGGCGTGACGCTACGTTTTCTACATTTTCAAATTTCAGCCATAAAACATAAAGATTAGCTACGGAGCACAGCAGATATGGCACCAGGTTTATTCACTTAAATGTTTCTCACCTACTGTAAAGAGCTGCATTCAGCCAATCAACAGAGAGCTGAACATTTTCCCACCGAGTGGTCGGGGGGCACTTCCAAAGTGAGCCCCCCCAGGACAATGCACAATTAAAAGAGTTGCACAAACTTGGTATGTAAACTGTGGTGGCGTTAAAAAACCATAATGTGCATGATTGTTCTCACAGGTGTGAAGGTTGTGACAGTAGGATGAGGGTTTGCTGTGACCCGAGCGTAACACAGATGAACTTGGACTGGCTGGGGTACACGTGAAGGTGGCTGCTGTGGCTGAGTGACAGGATAGTGTGACGCTGTGGAGGATGGCCCACAGCTAGCTAGCATTGTTGTGTGTGCGAGCAACAAACACTTGTATCGGTCACTGAGGAAGCCCCCACCTGTAACTATGTAATAACAGGTGAAGACTGTATCTTAACTGAACAGTATCCAAATAATCCTGTAATAATGAAGTTATAAGAAGTGCACACATGTTACCAATACAGAGCAGAGGTTTCTGAGCAGGCACAATACCCTTCCTGGTGTTTCCGGGTGTGCTCTGTGGGCAGCTCAGTCAGGCTGCATCCATAGAGCTCCTTTTCATGCCCCGTCCCCCCTCCCACCCTGTAACTGAGTGCACCCACAGGGGTGGCTCTGAAAATACTGCAGCCTCGAAATGGAAGCCCGTGAGGAAGACTGGCTGAGTGATGGATTGTACGAGGTAAACTATGGTTTGCTATTCATGTTACTAAATGACAGGGTGTGTGCATTACCATAGGCATTTGATGTGGTGCAGTTTGGATGCAGGGTTTGATCCAAGTCTGTCTGCAACCACCATATGATTGTAAAAGAGTTCATGAGCATCAGCATTTGTTTTATCAGGTTCGAGCACATGTATGTGTACATGGAAGCCCATGTACACATACCCATGTACAGTACAGTATGTGTACTGTACTGTACATGTACAGTATGTGTACATGGAAGCCCATGTACACATACTGTGTATCAGCATACCTGCAGAGGTCGTGTTTATATGTACATGGGTTTCTGTTTCCCACCAGTTCTGAAGAGCTTCTTAAAGATTCGCCCACCAACTAAAAAGACCCAAAGACTGAGTTTATGCGAGCTCATAGATTTACAGTGACGGGCTGGGCTACTTACAGATGTTTGTACAGGAAATGCCCAGTATACTCTTTTCATTTGTGGGTGGTACAAAACACTGCACCGTACTCTCTTTACTTGGACACATGCATATTAAGAGAGACTCTCCCGTACTTACTGTATATGACAGAAAACACCAATAACTCAGTTATTTAGCTAAAAATAACCAAGCTGGTGACTCAGTTTGAATCACTCTGCTCATTTATAGGATAAGCCAAGAACATTTTAACACACTCTACTTCCCCATTGTTCTTCCTCCTCTTCCTCCTCTTCCTCCTTGCACTAAGGAGCAGATACCAGTCCTCCTGATCGCTTAAGGACCTTCTCCTGTTGCCTGGAGTCTCCATCATAGTCTTGAGACTGTGCTGTTAGTCACCTTCTGGTATGTATTGATGTGCCATCCTGGAGGACCTGGAACATCTGTGTAACCTCTGTAGGGTCCAGGGCTCACCTCATGCTGCCAGCAGACGCAGACCCAAATGCAACTAGGAGAAAAACAATCAGAGCAGATGACAAAGGAAGAAATGGCCTCCAACTGTTAATTCCTGTTTGGGGTTTCTTCTTTGTCTCATTGTTAATGTCATTAACACCAAAGCAGCTGATACTTAAGTGACCATATAATAATCCCACTACTTCACTCACTCGATGACATACTCTGAATTCAAAGTCTTTTTTTCATGCAGTGCAGTTGCCATGCAGCAAGTTATATCCTGCCATTTCATTGCAGTGATAACTCCACAAAGAGTAAGGTAAGTGTGAGCATTGACTGTATTTCACTGAGATGGATTACATGTCAAGCAGCTTGCATGTTTCTGCACGCTGGTGCTCACACCACTCAGTCACGACTGGTGACCAGCTGCTGCTGAAAGCACAGGAATCACAGCAAAGCCAAAGCACATGCTGGAGAAAGTCTTCAACTTAACCCAAAATAAAAACAATGAAACATGCTGACAAATGCTTGAAATCATAAATAAAGACACTACTTAGTATATTCATGAGCAGCATTCGGACTGTGCATTGAATGTTTACTTTTACGTTTTCATTTTAGCAGGAATTTGAAAAGAATATGAATGTAAAAACTTTTCTTTAACAAAGTAACTATGGACTACCGTAAATTCCGGACTATAAGCCGCTACTTTTTGCTCGAGCTTTGAACCCTGCGGCTTATTGTCCGGTGCGGCTTTTCTGAGGCTTTTTCATGATTTTTGTGACATCGTAAGAGGATTTGTTTTGGTTTGTGGCATGTGATCAGACACAGAAAAGAGTGATATGTTGGTCACATGTCCGTCCGCCAACCAAAGTAGGCACTATTTTGTACGGCACGTACGAATTAGCGCGAAAAAGAGACTAGATTAGCAAGCTGGCTCTGGCTGGCCCTGTACCCATATCTGCAGCAGGTCTCCAAGGTGAACAGCCTCTGGCATGTTAGAACAAGGCAGCTAAGGGAAGTCGGCAAGTCAGATCCATAACTTCAGGATAAGGATTGGCTCTAAGGGCTGGGTCGGTCGGGCGGCGGTGCGCGGCCCACTTTGCGGGGCTCTTCCGAGGCTGGTGGAGCAGTCGCTCCGTTGCCCTCCACCTGCAAGGCGGGCCGTGCACCGCCGCTACTAGCAACTAGCCCGCTAGCGCTACTAGCCCGCTCGCTAGCGCTACTAGCCCGCTCGCTAGCGCTGCTAGCGCACCTGCGGCTTTTAGTCTGGTGCGGCTAATGTATGAACAAAATATGATTTTTTTTCATAATTTCAAGTTGTGCGGCTAATATTCAGATGCGCTCTGTAGTCCGGAAAATACGGTATTAGAACAAAATCTTTGCAACATGGAGACAATAAGATGTTAACTATGTTAAATAAAAGGTAAAACGACAAAACTTAAAAGTAAATAAAAGAGTTAAAAGACTAAAATTAAGTACCTAAGAGAGGAGTAGTAAAATTAATGACTAAGATGTGATTTTACAGCAATAAATCATATATCAGCGCTCCAGAACAGAAGATGGGGAAGCTGCTATCTCTAGAGTCCAGAGTCTATCTGGTTATATATCAAAGCTACAATAAAATACTTGTGATAATTAGTTGCGGTGCCAATATTAATTGTGTAACAATGCAATAAAAGGAAAAATACTGCCGTTAAATAGCTCGGCTACAATCAAAAAATATCAGTTGTTCTGTTTTCGAGCCGGGATGAAGAAGTTGTTGTGGGTTTGTTGTCTGTACGTTCTTTGTCTCGGTGGTTGTCAGAGCAGTGAGGTGAATGGGAGGGAGGACTTCATGCTGCTTGCGGGGCCTCTGACAAATCAGGTGGTCAGAAGCTCGGACAGAAGCATACACGATGCCTTTGACTGCAGTACTCCCATTCCTCCTGG